>PVLA01012544.1:0-43523 GCA_004027455.1 Hydrochoerus hydrochaeris | reverse complement strand
AAACTCCTGACTACCCCTATGGCAGTTAAAGTTGATGACATTGCGTCCTGGATCCACACATCTCACCTCAAGCCAGCACCGCCACCGCCAGAGCCTCAATAGAAATTGGAAAAGACTAAAAATCCCCTCAAGTTACGGGTTCATAGGGTTACTATTCCTCCTCCTCCTTCCCCTAGGACTTTTCCTTAAGGAGGGGGGATTATGTGCAGCCTTAAAAGAACAATGTTGCTTCTATGCAGATCATTCTGGAGTTGTTAAAGAGTCCATGGCCGAACTCAGGAAAAGATTAGACCAAAGACAAAAAGAACGAGAAGCCCAACAAGGCTTATTTGAGTCTTAGTTCAGCCAGTCTCCATGGCTCACCACCTTACTGTCGGCCCTAACGGGACCCTTGATTGTGCTGCTCTTAATAATAACTACAGGACCCTATATATTAAATAGAATAACAAACCTACTATAAAGTCAGATTGGCAATGTAAATCTAATGCTCTTCAGACAACAATATGCAATTCTAGATGATCCCAACAATAAACACCCCGATCTCTAAGATTAGAGATTCACAACACAAAAAGGGGGGGATGTAAGAGGAATTTAAAACAGCCCCCTCTCATGACTAAGAAATTTACAGAATGTACCTTTCCTGAGCATCTGCTGCCCATATTAGGAAGCACCCTCTGCTGCCCAACTCTAGACCTCCCTATGGTTGTCTCCTCCAATGAATGTAAAAAGCCATTTAAACTAACCAATGCCTTCTGCTTCTGTAACCGCGCTTGCCAAAGTCCTTCCTCCCTTTGTTCTATAGCTTAAAAGCCCTGCTCCGGCTCAACTTGGCGCTCTCTGTTCCTGCGTGTTCAGTGAGCCCCACACATGCTTTGATAATAAAGACCCCTTGCCTATTCATGAGAAGGCGTCTGTTGGTGTCTTCCTATATGCAGTGGGTGTCTCGACCCTCACATTATAAGCAGCTTTGCTCACTTGTTTACAGTAATATTGTTAGTGTGTTAAACAATTAATTTCAAAGAGTAAGGTCCATGTTAATTGTAAAATATTTAAGCATAAATAAAAGCATAAAGAAAAAAACATCATTTGCCAATTGTACTAAATATGACATTTCCAGAGTTTTTTTCCTAAGGAAAATAATGGTAATTATAGAGTCATATGAGCAAAATTATTTGGGAAAGCTTATCAGTGACATTTTAAATTTTCCTATAATATTATTTTACTGGTTATGTAATACTCCATATACAGCCTATAGATTTTAGTTCTTGGAGACTTTCCTAATTGTAGGTTGTTTCCAATATTTGTTATGTGATACTACATTAGAGTCATTTATGTGGAAATTAGATTTTAAAGTCAGAGTAAAAGACAATGGTCTTATTGTTAAAATTAGATCTGAAATTCTATTAAACACTTTCTACTTATGACAGTCATGTTCTGTCTCTAAATAGGTTTATACAGCCAGGCTTTACTTTGGCTATCAGTAAGGACTTTTTTAGTGCAGGTTGTAAAAGCTGTCACTGGAATTTTTAAAGAAAAATGATTATTTACTAGATTATCAAGAGATAATTTATCACTAGGAATTAAGATTTTTAGGACTCATGCTAAATAATATGGTCTCCATGCCATCTTTGCATCTTTTTCCTATGAGTTAAGACTTTGGCAATGTTGGATGATGTTGCCCACTGCTTAATTGTACCACGGAGCAATAAAAAAATCTGGTTTCTGGGCTTTTTGATATGACAAAGCATGAGAGGTTCAATATAGGCTTTGTCTCTTTGAGAGAAACTTAGTCATGAAGAAATTCGACCCAAAGGGAGATCAGAATATTATCAATGGTGGAAGAGGAATTACACGAATCAACAAATATTGTCAGTTTTGCAGGGAAAAACTTCCTTTTCCAATTAAATGTGAAATAGGGAAGTTGGTGTCCCGACCCGCGGGTAAATAAAGGAAGGCTCTAGAGGAGGTGTGGGGATGAGAAAGGGACAAGACACACGAGAAATGGAGACAAGTTAAATTTTCTGATCAAGTCTCGTTTATTAAGGGGAGGTGCGCCAATATATATAGTTCGAAGCCCAAGAATCCTTTGTTAGGGAAGCGCAGGAACCGGAGCCTTTGATGTCAGCAGGTTACCAAGCAATGGCGGGAGGTCCGGTACCACGTGGTGTGGGGGAAGGCCAAGGAAGGCTGAGAGACAGGAATTTATCTCTAAACAGAAGTTTAACCCTAATGTTTAACTTGGAAATGTGAGGATGGCTTATTGTCTTAGAATGGAGGCCAGGTTTAGGTCTCTCACAAGTTGGCTAGCATTTTGAAACCATGTGGTGCAAATTAGAACACTGCTTAACCAAATGAAGACCCTAGGTTCTAAGAAATACTCTGGGACCAACTAACAAAAATAGGTTCATAGCTTTTATCTTATGGTCACTCTTTATTTTAAACCCATAGAATGGAATGATAGGCAGAATTATGAACTCTGTTATTTAAATCATAGTTCTTATTTTTGTAAAGGATTATAAGCAAGTTTAGGATACACATTTCTAGGAGAATATCCATTTCTACAATTTGTCAACCAGGTAACCATTTTCTCTTTACTGAATCCATGGGTATTTTTTCAGCAAGACTTAAGCTCTATGAAATTGAGCTCATATTTTATGTATATTTTTCCTGGGGGACACTGTGACACTCTCCTTATCTGTTCATTTGGGTCCATGCTAGAAATAATATTAAGGATCAACTTTGCATTTCTCTCCTAGCATCTGAAACAAGCACCGATGCTTTCCAACAGAATTGAAGCTGTGGGGAAGAAGAGGCCTGCAACATTTCCGCTAAGCTGGAGAAACTCAGAAAAAAGAGTAGTCTGTAAGAAAAATTCATGTCGCCATGTCAGTGGAAGACTCCTTTCTTCTTCCAAGGCCAGTTTTGGGGAATTTATGCTCTTTGTATGAATCAGCTTCAAGTAGGGTAATAAGACAAATATGACAATTGTTGTGAAAACCAGAGTGCTTTCCTCTTTTTCTGTAATTCTCATCATGAAGAGAATCCTTGATTCCTTGAAGTTCCTGAGATGTTGCTGGTAGAAATATTCCTAATTCTTAATTTAAATCCATAGTGTCAAAGAAATGGGAGCATTATTGCAGGTTCTCTTTTCTTTCCCTTCTGCTCTATGCAAAAATACACTTCATGGTATGTACTTTCTATTCTGAACCTTTACAATAACAATTTATTTCTTTATAAATTAGTGTTTTGCTTTTAATGATTCGGCCTAATAGCCCAGTTAATATACCTTTTTTATCTTACTATTTCAATTTATAGGAATAATTTTCTTACTTAAATCTCTTGAGTCAGTGGAAGGGCTCACTAATGTGTACAAAGATCAGCTATTTTCTAGCACTACACTTCCCATAACTTCATTGTCTTCACTTCATTTGGTCTCTCCTTTTCCAATAAGTTATGTCCATCTATCCCTATTTTATATGGGCTTTTCACTCTAATGCACTGTTTCTCTATTAACATACTTTTATTTTGCCCTCCAGATTCAGAGGAAAGTTTATATCCTGTAGACCAACTAGGCTGTAGCTAGGATCTTTGTTTGAGTTCTATGAAAACCTTGGGCTGAGAGGCATCCTGTTCTCACCCACGCCTCTTTCTTCTTGCTGATCCTTCTCTTATGCCTTTAAATGTCATACTCCATACCTGCATGTCATAAGTTATTTTCTCTTACTTAATTTCACTGCTTAACTTATGAATAAAAACCCCACACCTTTCATATTTTCATTACTTTCTCCTTAAGCTGTTGTGTCTACTCCTCCATCTCCAATTTCTTTCTTGATAGTCAACAATGATCTACTAAATAAATTCAGGTACTATTCTTGGCTTGAACTTCTTGGAGACTTGAACAGTATGTGTGTGCTTGAAACTGCAGGTCTTACTTCAGTGATCTAGTGCAAATATTTTAAAAGTGCTTTGCAAATAGTAACTCATGTAGTCCTCACAGCACCCTATGCAGTGGTACCTTATCATTATCCTACAGATTAAGAAAATGAAGACCAGAGAAGTCAGATATTTTCCTAAAGTCCAGTTTAAATGGCCTCAACTCTTTAACTTACTAGACTCTGTGATCCCTTACTTCCATCTTGTTATGAGCTTATCATTCCTCATGGCAGTCATTGGCTTTCATTTTCTGTCATTAATAAGACAAGTGGTCCTGTCTTATTAATAAGACTTTGTAGCAGTCAATTCATACTGCTCCTGGAACAAAGCTTATTCACTTTGAACTCAAAGTTCTGGCTTATTTGACCACTTGCACTTAAAAAGTCATTTCTATTATCCTATCCTATTACATTTTACACCTATCTTTTTAAAAATTTTATTTAATTATTTATTTTTAAAATGTATTTTAAGAGACTAAAGCAAAGCAATAAAACAGAACAAAACAAAACAGTGAGAACAATATTGGATTTCAAAACCAAGACAGAAGGAAATTTCCCCATGGTTACCATATTGAATACTATGATTTTCTAAATAGTTGCTCAAACTACTGGCATTAGGAAAGGTCAATCAAACAATTCAAGCCTTAAATTGACTTTTTACTTCACTTTCTATAATCTCAGCCTGTGTTTCTCTGAATCATCAGGTTGCTTGGTGGGGGCACTTTTCTGATATCCCAGCATGCATGTTGGTTGGCTCATGGGAGGGCATGGCTTGGCTTCTTTGGTTCTCCTCCCCACCCACTTCTGCTGCTGGCTGATGGGAGTGTGTGGATCAGCTTCTTGGTTTTCTCCTTGCCTGTGTGGATCCCACTGGCTCTACACCCATCTTTCCAGATATATCCCTTACAAAGCTCCACTTTCTTTTCTGGACTCTGAATACTTATTGTATAGAACAATCTCTCAGACACTTTGCTGGCAATTCAAATGAGAGTAAATGGCCTACCTGACATTTCATGTCTGCCTCTGCACTATGGAAAAATGTCACTAATTAAAGCCTAACAAAGTTATTAAAAATGAAGTAATTTATTCAAAAGAAATCCCACTGCTGTTAAAAATCTAGAAAAGATAATAGAAAACAGCAAATGAAGTTTGTAATAAGTGCTGAATAAACATTTCTTAAAGGAGCCAATAACCTTGTGATGTTATCATCACATTTAGATTTAATGTTGCAAGACTATCATGGCCTATTTGCATTTATTATTTCTGATTGTAGCTGAACCAACATGTATAAGATAAGACAGGACTGAAAAATTCAGGGGCAGAAAGATATGCAAGGGTATTTTAAATGTAAATGTAGAATCACCAAAACAGCAGATCCTCAGTTAGATTAAATTCTAGTCTGTTTTCCAAAAGGTATGGCAGAACATTAGGTTTTATGTTATCTGAACTATACTTCTGACTGAATCTAAAATTTAGGAGGAAGATGTTGTATTAAGTAGACAGCAATTTCAAGTTCAACACTTGTAAACTAAAAAGACATCTAGACCTGTTCTACTAATTCTTTCCACTCTCTTAGGTTGACCTCAACTCTAGGGGTAGACAATTGAATTAATCACGTGCTGTTCACGAGTGGCCAGCTTGTTGTACTGCAGCTTTTGTATCTCCACAGACATCTGGAGCTTCTTATTATCTTATTACTATTATATTTACCACATTCTATTATGCTTATCTGGGTATGTATCTGCTTTAAATTCTTGGGATCCTGACCATATCTCATATCTCTGCAAGCTTCACAAACATGCTGGTGCTTGGCACATAGGAAACATATCATAAAAATTCCTGAACAAATTATTCTACAAATGTAGTGAGAAGGCTTTTTAGGATCTCTGCTTTTATAATCATCACAACAGCACAGGTATTTGGTTAGGGGGTATCTTAGGTAGTAATCTGGTTTTTTGTTTTGTTTTGTTTTGTTTTGTTTTGTTTTGTTTTGTTTTGTTTTACGGTATCCTTTTTCCCTAAAAGAATAAAAATAATGCATATATATTTAAAGTAGGATAAAAATATAGTTGTGAGTAAATATCAGTAAAGGTAAAACTAAAGTAAGAAATTAAGATGTACTAGTGATACAGTTGATATAAAAGTTTAAACCTTAATGTTACAACATATTTGATAAAAAGTATATAAAATTATTTTGAGCTTTCCTTCAACAAAACAAAGAGAAAATATGCTAAGTACAGGGTCCTAATAACCTCAGTGAACATGCATATTATATATCATAAACATGAACTAAGATTAATAATATCAGTAAGAATGAAAAGGGGGAAAGCGGAACTGGAAGAGGAAGGAGGGAAGGAAGGGAAGATGATTAAAGAAATGAGCTGTGTTATGTACATACACCTCTTCTTCAAGACGAGTATAATGTGTAGGTACTGTAAACATGTACCAGTACAACAAAGTTTAAAGTCAGATGGAAAAAAAGAGAGAAACTAGCCAAGTTTTGGTGGATGGAACACAAATTATGTACTGAGGCAAAATTCAGTTTTTATTTGATCCTTAGGCTTTACATGGTCAAAAATAATTGAATATAAGGTAGTTTTTTGGGAGGAAGGGGTTAGGATCTTGGTATGTAGTTTGGGGTGCCTTTTAATTCACTATGTAGCCAAGGCTATTTTCAAACTTGAGGTTTTTCTCCTGTCTGAGCCTCATAAGTGCTGGAATGACAAGAATGTGCCACCATGCCTGGTCAAAGTAGCTCATTGTAGCCTTGGTGATTAATCAAGTTGATTAAGAGCTGCAATGTGCATTTTTATTTTTAAATACTTTGATCTGTCAAATTAGATTGTTAGATATATACCAATAATTTATTGGAAGATGTCTACTTTAAGTACTGTTATGATTTCTTTGTAGCTGGTTTTCAGGTTTTTTTATAATGTCAATTAGGTAGTGACATATGAGTTAAGGTCTTTCATATGTAGTTTAGGCAATAAATCCATGTTGTTAGCATGTAGGACACTATATTCTTTACAACATGTGAAGGGGAGAATTTCTAAATATTACCAATAAGAAGTTTTAAGTCAGAAAGTGACTAATTAAAAGTGAAGTAGATTACAGTGTAAAATCCTTGATTCAGTAGACATTTGTTTCCCCTACATGCTGGGATATTTCAGTAATTATAACAAGATGTACAAATTGGAAAAAAAAGTACTATAACTATTCCAAGAAAAAACTGGAATTCTGACCAAAAAACAAGTTTGGAAATGAATATTGATCCTTATGAAATACATAAAATGTGGTGAAAGTATTCCAGAGAAAGTCTTTTAATAGAAAGTTAATTTTTAACTCAGAACTTCTCTAAAAGCCCATATGGTTGAGCTATGTAAAATAATTTTAGAATTAAGTATGTTTTTTTGCTTACCAGTTCACAAACATTAACCTTTATCACCCAGTTAGCAAGAGTAATTCTCGTTGCTTAACCAAAGACAGATGCCTACATTGCCATGAAATTGATAAATTCATGAGATGTGACACTTGCACTAATTTGTTTGTCAAAAGCTAAGCTGGTGCATATTCCAAAAGAGGTTCCAATAAGATTTAATCTCATGGGTGATGCAATCTAATTATGTGCAGCAATGAACTCATTGTCTATGGAACTGTCTTCTATTCCAGTAAACTGTATAGTGATAAACATCAGAGCAGATGACACCGAGAGACAAGAAATCTTCCAGTCTGAAAGAGAGTGTTTGGAGACAAGTAAATGGATAAGTGCAGTAACGAGCTACACAGCACATATTTTGGAACTTCTGTTGTTGAGGTAGGAGCTTATTGTAGCAATGGAAGTCATAGAGGGGACATGTGGTGATTTAGCAACACTTTGGCTGTTTGGTGAGAGGCAAAGTGCAAAGTAGAAGAGTCAATTCCAAGTCTCTATATGAGGTACAGAAAGTAATACTAGCTACACAGAATGTTATCAATATTTTTCTTTCAAAAATATTTAAATTGTGATAAAGTACACAGAAGTTTCCCCTTAAGTCATTTTTGCATCTACAATTCAGGAGTATCAATCATATCCATACTTTTGTGCAGTCATCACCACCATCCATATTTGGAACTCTGTTCATCCTGCACAACTAAATCTTTGTATATATTAAACAATAGATTTCCATTCCTTCTTCCTGTTGGTCCCTGGAAACCACCAACCTACTTTCTGGTCTGTGAATGTTAGTACTCTTGGTACTTCATATAAGTAGAACCATAGAGAGTCTATATTTTTGTGACTGGCTTTAGCACTAAGCATGATGTCCTAAAAATTCAGCCATGCTGTAGCATGTGTCAGAGTGTACTTCCTTTAAAAGGCTGAATAATATGCTATTTGTATAAATATACTGATTTTGTTTACCCAATTATCCATCACTGGAATCTTGGCTTGCTTCATTCTTTTGCCTATTGTGAATAATGGTGCTATGAAGATAGTATGAAGATATCTGAGATTAAAAAGTGGAATTGCTGAATAATATGGTAATTTTAAAAAATTGACAAGAGATTTAGGAACATGACACCTTGAAAGGGAAAAAGTATGGTCTGAAATGGGGATGTTAGGTACTTATATGAAAGTCCTGGATTTTGGAGGATGATGCCTTCATAGTACTTTATAACAGAAATTAATATAAAGAATAAATTGAGTAAATTAATCAGGTTTTATGTGGTGACCACATATATATGATGAATATGGGTTAACTCAGTTCAATGCAAATGAGGTCAAAGGAAAGAAAAAAAATTGAGCACAATGTGCTGAAAAAATTTGTTATGTTTGTCAGTTTCTTAAGGATTGTAATATAGCAATGACAGTAAGGAATCTCCTTACTCATTTCTATGATTGTACTAGTCTACTTGGGTCATTTCAAGACTGTAGTGTTAAAGGCAAAAAATCATACACACATGTTTGAAAACTGTATGGATTCTTTTATTGAAAAATTCTAAGTATAAATAAAAGGCCAAAATAAGTGATGGATAATAGGAAATAGGGAGATAGAACTTTTTAAAAAGGGAGGGACCAAGAGATGGAAGGAGGGGGGAAGTAAAGGAGATATAAAAAGAATGTAGATATGTTATGTACATGGACCAACTCCACATGATTCGTGCAATCACTATGTATGGAAAATGTGTACTAATAAAAAATAAAAGTTGAAAAAAAGAAGAAAAACCGAGTCTTGCTTAGGAAGGTTGAAATCGGAGTGCTGAGAGAGATGAAATTTTTAAAGGGGCTTTTCTTCACCCTATCGAAACATGAGAGGAAGAGAGACATGTGAGTGTAGAAAGATATGCAGTGATGGTGGCTGATGGTGGCAAGAGCTCCTGTGTTATTGAGTGAAAGGAAGAGGTGGCAGGTAGGATGTGTAGGAAGAGATGTGAGTGTTTGTGGGACAGTGATCAGGAACTCTGTGTCAGCGCCAAAGACATTTAGGTTTGGCTGCTGGTCTCCAGAAGATAGTGTGCATATTAATCTGGTCTTCCGTTGCTACTGTGATTTCATATTCCTTTTCCCTCTTCTCTTTTTTTCTCTTTCTTCCTTAGACTTACTGTCAAGTTTCAGCTAAAAAACTTGTAGGACTGTATTAGTATGACTTTAATATGACAATATAATTTTTTGGTCAGTTGAGCACAGTTGTGTAAGAACAGGGCTACTTACACTGGCTCAGATGCCCACACTGGACAATTAACAGTGGACCATGGGGTAGAATCTCTGAGACATCTCAGATCCAAAGATGAATTTCTGAGAATGCAGATACCACTTTTTACAGAAAAAATAATAGAAGCCACCATATTACTCTATTATTGATGCTGTGGAGAGTCAAAAGTAAAACTAGAGAACAGTGATGGTGGTTGATGGTGGCAAGAGCTCTCATTTTGGCCATTTTGGAGGTTCCTCATTGAGGATGAAGAGTATAATTTTCTAGTTGCTACAATCTAGATTGTAATACTGTGTGAATTCATCACCAGTACTCTGCAGTAATGATACTGGTAAACATTTGCACTGGTATACTTTCGGATTTTTTAGAGAGATGTGACAGGAAAAAGAAAAGAAAATGATAAAAAAAGGTCAAGAAAGGTAATCATGCTGACAAGAGAGAGAATGGGTGAATCATGTAATCAAAGGTGTATACAAAAAAGATGAAGAATAGAAGGAAGGTTGGGAAAAAACAGATCCAAATAATTTTTTTTGGAAAATAAATATATGTGATGGCACTGAAGTCTGAAGTCAAGGGCAGTTGTTTGCAAGGTTTACTTTTATGTTTCAAGAATAGATAATTGCAAGAAGTGTTCTGGTGATAGAGATAGTTTGTTAATGTTTAAAGAATATGATAGAAATGACATGTTGAAAAAGCAGATGCTAACACCTGGCTGAGCCATGGATATGTATACAGATATTAGCCAGATTGCTGGGACATTTTGGGATAAAAATAGAACTTTAAATCACATGATGAAAGCTTTCATTGTTGAGGCATGTACTGGTTTACATATCCTATGATAATCAGAAACGATTTTTCTCACAGTAGGAATGCCATACTTTTTCATGTATTCATCTTAACCATATGTTATAACACTTTGGATATGGAATTTATTAAACAGATAAGAATGGATTCATGAGCAATGGATACATTTAATAAAATGCTTATTATTCAGATAATATTACATACTTGAGAGTTTCTTGACTTTGAAGGATTTTTTTATTCTTTACTCTTTATTGAGAAACCCTTTAATTTTATATAATGCTTTAACTGTTTTTCTCTCTGGGAAAATTCCTACTATCATTATCTTCATCCTTTTTTTATACAATGTATAAGTCCCTCAATTGGAAATTTCCAAAAGGTATTATTCATTTTAGAAATAACTTAGAAAGAGCTAAGCTTAATAGAATCACTTTTTTCCCCTTTTGGTTTCTTCCAAATGTTTTCATAATTCCTATGGATTTATGTAATGTTGATGGAATAATTTTCCCTACATGATCTAAGTAGAAGGCCGTATTCTCTTTTCAGCATTAGGAAATCAGTTTTTTCACAGAAGTTAAAACAAGACTGTAACTTATCAACATTTATGTTACTGGGGGGAGGAGCTAAAGATCATCAGTGAGCAACAAAATACAGAGCCTCCTGGGAGAAACAACTCACATGCCAGAATAAAACACCCTGGAGAGACCCAGACAGAGGGAGATGGATCCTCTTGACACAGGAAGAAATTAAAACATAAAAAAGCTCATCAAACGCAGTCTCGGGGCTACAATTGGAACAGCTAAAATTGCAGGACACAGCATTTTCACTGCAACCAGCCAGGTTTGTGCTGGCCTGAATTTGTAAATTCACGCTGGCCAGCAGAGCCGCACAAACTCTTCCTCACCACCTCTCACAGGAGCCACAGGCACCGCTGAAGTCGGGGGTTGGTGAGCCCAATGGAGAGTGGAGCCACTGAAGGAACCTTCATTAATCCATGGTCAGTGCTGGGAATGAGACCCCCCCCGCCATGGGAAGGGTGCTACCAAATGGGCTACATGTTGGAATTGGGCAGGAGGAGCCTGAACTGGGAGTGACAGTGACTTCAGTTGGTTGGTCCCTCCCCAGAGCAGATTCATGAGATTGCTTGGACTGGGTCACACCCCTGGCTGGGACCCAATGAGCTGTCCCAAATTGATTCCCTGCACCTAGCACAAACTAAGCTGGTGAAGACCTCTGAAGTTTGGCTGGCCCGGTGGGGAGGGGCTGGCATAAGCAGCCCCTGCTTACACCTCAGTGACAAGAGCAGTCAGGAGAGGGCAGAGGTCCCTTGCCAGCATGCCTTGGAGGGACCCTGGCCAACATGGAAGGGAGCTGGGACCTCCACTGTACATCTGTGTGGAGGAAGCCAGGACCATGATAAGGAGAGAGAGACAAGAGGAGGCCCCCAGCCCAGAACCCTGAGAGCAATGATCCAGGAAAGGTAAAAATAAGAGAGACTGAGGGCAGTAAACATGCAACATCAGACATGGCTTCAATAGACATTAAGAAATATCTTTGAGACCTTGTAGATGAGCTCAAAACTGAAATATTACATCAGGTAAAAAACAAAGTATGAGTAGAGTAATAAAAGAAATGCTAAGCATCTCTCAGGAAGACATAGATGGAAGAAGGGAGGAACACAAAAAAAGGAAAGAAACATTAGATAAAGAATATAAAGAAAATATAGAATACATGAAGCAGATTCAAAGAGATTACCAGGAAATTAAAAACTCCATTGAAAGCTGGCAAAACTCCTTAAAAGAAACTAAGGATAGACTATCAAAACTTGACAAGTTTGCAATGTGTGATCATGAAAGGAAAGATCTCTTAAAAATAACAAGGAAACAGGCAGTAATAATACAAAGGCTAGAAGATGACAAGAGAATCTATAATTTAAGAATAAGAAATGTGAATGAAGAAGCAGGAAGACAAACAGGTGAATTACAAAGGCTATTCATGGAAATAATTAAGGAAAACTTCCCAAGCATAGGAAAAGAAAACGACATTCGGTTATGTGAGGCATACAGAACATCAGCCACCTACAACCAAAACAGGTCTACACCCAGACGTATAATAATCAAGATACCAGAAATTCAATATAAAAGCAGAATATTAAAAGCAGTCAGGGAAAAGAAACAGATTATCTATAAAGGTAAGCCTATCAAGATTATGGCAGACTTGTTGACACAGACCATCAGATCAAGAAGAGCTTGGAGCGAAGTATTCTAAGCCCTAAAAGAAAATAACCTCCAGCCCAGATTGATGTACCCTGCAAAACTGTCACTACAAATTAATAGAGAAACAAGATGCTTCCATAACAAAGAGGAACTGGGGGAATTTGTGACCACCAATCCAACCCTACAGAGAATACTGAAGGACATTCTAGAGAGAGAGAAAGAAAATACCAGGATTTTAGGAACAGTGGCAGAAAGACCTCAATGAGCAGGGCAGGCAGTAGAATGAAGGAGAAAAGTAGACAAACAAAGGCAGAAAAATAGCATAGCAGAAACGAGGCAGAGAAGGATGGCTAGAATCTCTAACATAGATGGCCTTGATACACTGTATTGTTAATAGTGTAACAGGATTTAAAACCCACATTACTCATAGCACTCTGCTTAGATGTATTATATTCTGTTCCAGTCATTCTACCTGTACTAGATTTGAGGGCACAGACAGTTATCCTGAAAATAACAGGATATAGTATGGTAATCATCCTTAATTTCCTATTAACTTAATCTGAAGCTCTGTATGACCTACACTATTTCACCATGACTGATTGTAATCGAATCTGGTTTGTTAGATCACTGTTTTGTATTGATAGATTTTATTCAAAGCTGTTATGATTAATAGTATCAAGTCTAAGAGTATAGGCAACTGCACTTAAGATGACAAGATTCACTAGAATATCCACTATGGTTTGATTATTACCTGCCCTTGAAGTTTTATACTGTCTACAATGTTTTATTCTCACTAATATTGTTATATACTGCTATATTCAATTATGCCCGATGATATAGACAATTCTATTGAAGATAATAAGAGACAACACAATAATCATTGTAGATCACCTTGTACTGTGGTTTTGTATGACTTTTTGGTTACATGTTTTTATAGCAATTTGTTTTGTTTTTTGTTACTATGTTTTGTTTTTCCCTCTAATACAGAAAGGATAGAAATACATGTAGCAATTCATGCATCTGTAGCTGTTTACTGTCTCACTGTTTGAATATTTACTTTGTATGCTTTAATTTTGTGACTTGAACAACTATTTCTAAGAGGACAATATATAATTTATCAACTAGTGATTTCTTACTGTTCATCTTTTTTTTGAAATTTTGTATTATCTCTATCCTTTACATGTTTTTTCTCTTTAAAAAAAAAGAAAAAGGAAAAGCACAATTATGTTACTAAGCCATTTGAAATTGTCCATGATGTTCCTCAGACAAAAAATACCTTTTCACACATATCACTATATTTTTATTTGGATTCCACTACTAGGAGACATGGCCTGTTGTCACGCCACACTCAGCAGTGCCATAGCCAGGAGCACATCTTGCCAATTAGAAAATTCTTTCCAGTTCTGGGAAAAGAGAAAGAGATCCAACTACTGTCATGTGGCCAATTATTGTCATGTGAACATGCAGTACAAAAGAGATTTTTAAACACAGTAGTATCATACTATGAAAACCTCTTAGAGGGAAAAAATAAGGAAATTTCAAAATATACAATGCTTTATTGAAATATTCCAACTAAGAAAGCCAAATGAAAAATGAGTTTATATTTCTTTCATATTTTTATTTGATTACTGCTGCTCAAAATTGAGGGTATATGGAAATATCTGAAATTGAGGGTATATGGAAAACTATAAAATACTTAAAAAAGAAATTGTCATCATAAATGAGTACTAACTTAAATATTAAATGGATTCAGAACAAACAATAGTGGTTCTCCCAATAGTTATGACTTTGGATATAAATTTATACAAATTTGGCTCTAAACTGCTATTTAGAATTAATTCCAATTTTATTTTCCTATTTATGCTTTGTCATTAACAAATAAAATAATGCTTAGTGGAGAACAACTATGGACTCTAGACTTCCATAGAAAATAAATTACTAGTCAAGCTCTGCTCCCAAGTGTGGCAGAGGAAACTTGGGAGAGGAAACTCTCCCCACTTAGGCTGGAGGAATGGTGGAATGAACAGATCTAGGTCTCCTAGGTCCCCGCTTCTATTTTAACAAGTGAAGAGAACACAGGCAAGATTCAGAGTAACTTTAAGACTCTGAGGATTCCTTCTTTGTTCTCCATTACCAGAAATATTCAAATAGTAGCCATCCTCTCCAGTGAGTCTTCCTGAAGAGCAGTCGGTTTGAAGTCATGGAAATGGAGACGAGCTGACTAAAGCCAATAGGGACTGAAATTTTTTTTCTCAGTGAAAAAACTAACAAACCAAAAACATAAAATTGTTTACTTGAATAAAATGACACATATTTTGGGGGCACACTTTTAGATAAATGGCCATTTTATGGACTGGCCTCTTTTGATAGTAGTTATTGTGAATATAAGGTGAGTTGTGATGGCTATTATGTGATTTACTGTATGGATAGCACTCTGAATTTTATCTGCCAATAGCTATTGGCTAGCATCTTTTTGTTGCTATGTCAGTGAGATTTTATAGTGCTCTGCATCAGAGACAACTGGCACTTTAAGCTAGAATTTAGTGTTAACATATCAAAGATCCTAACCTCAAATAATCCCCCTCTAGGCTACTGGAAATCCTGCCTCTAGATATATTCCTTAAGAGCATTGTGGGGATAGGATCTTTATAACTACAAACTGCAGTCCTTAAGATTTTTCTTTTTGTCTTCACTCACCCCACTTTCTTTTTCATTCTTCCACAGATAGATTAAAAGTGCTGTACTTGGTCTCCAGATATACACCAAGCATATTTTTATCTTGGCACTAAAACTTATGCCTATTTTTCCTACCAGACTATAAATGTCTACAAGAACTTTACTCCTTTTCTACTAGTTCGCAGAGAGCTTGGAATGCAGGTGAGTAATGGCTAAGACTTGAAAGAACTACTGAATTATTGAGTTCTTAGAAGAGCCAATATTCCTTACCCATTCTCTGCTTATGACCTGAGATCATTTTCAACTCAAACTGATACTGTTGTCTTAGTATTGTCAGGCTATTGTAACAAAACGGTCATCAACTGGGTCTTTATAATCAACAAATATTTATTCCTCACCATGAAGAAGAGTGAAAAATTCAAGATCAAGGTACCAGCAGATTCAGTGTCTGGTAGGCACCTGCTTCCTCATACATAACAGCTACCTCACATGATAGAATGGGCTTACTAGCTCCTTGCAGTATATTTTATAAGGGCATTAATTCCAGTCAGGAGGGCTCTGAACTTCTGATGTAGTCACCTCCTAAAGGCCCTACCTCAAAATATCATTACTTTGGCGGATATGATTTAAAGTTTCAGTGGAGCCTGAACATTCAGAACACAACATTATTCAATTTGCCCCCCAAAATTTTATGTCTTTTTCATATGTAAAATTTCCTCCTAGTTGGACCAAAGACTTAACTTGGTCAGCTTAAAATACAAAAATCCAGAGTCTGATCTAAATAACATTTAAATAAGATATGTATGAAACTCAAGGTGTGATTCATTCTGAGTCAAGCTTTTCTCAGCTGTTAACCTGTGAAATTAACTATGTAAGGACCTCTTAACTACAGTGGTGGGATGGACATAGGATAGACATTCCCAGTCTAAAAGAGATAGGGAAAAAGCAAGGGTTAATAGTTCAAAGTCTAACAAGGGGAAAATCCTGGGAAATAAATCCTGGGAATAATTTTGGCTAGATGTTGGGCATCCAGGGCTCTGGGAGGCTCCAGCCAGTGGTATTCTAAATGCAGTTCACACCCCAGCTCTCATAGCCTGGAATCACATGCATGTCTTTGGCTCTGTCAGGCTGGAGTTTTATACCCAGTACTTTTACCAACCTAGGGTCATGCCCCTACTACTTCCCTGGAAATTTCTTTCTTCAGTGCCCCTCATTTATGGCTGCTTTATAGCCCCCCAAATTAATTACCCACCAAAGTGATGTTACTAAGAATTGAAGATTTGAAGAGGTGATTAGTTCAGGAGGGCAAAGCCCTCAAACAGGATTAGTACTATGGTAAAAAGATCAGAGAGCCATCTAGTCTTTATCACCACGTGCAGACATAGCAAGAAGGCACTCTGCATGAGAAAGTGGGCCCCACCAGACAATGCATCTGCTCATGGTTTGATCTTAGACTTCTCCGTCTCCAAGACAGTGAGAAATCAATGTTGATTAGAAACCACACAGATCACTTATGATATTTTTGTTGCAGGAGCACAAAAAGAAAATATTCTGTGATGTATAATTTCAGCAAATTCATCACCATTCTTAAGATCTTTTCTGGTATTCTGCCATAACCATTTGTATCCTAAGAGCCATTTACTTTTCCATTTTTGTTCCAAAGCTTAGGACTCTTCTGGGGAAAGAAAATTTCCACAATCTGTGTAACAGTGACAGGTCATGTAGAATTTCAAATGCTTTGCTTTGGGGGAAATCCCATACCTGCTCCTGGTTACTTGCCTTGTTATTTCTCTTGGAAATTCCAAATTTGAGTATTCCAAGTTTCCTTGGAAGACTTATTGTTTGGAGATGTCATTCTGGGAGATAATATTGCCTAAGAAAATGGAGACCACAAGAATTGAGCAACAGTTTCTTTTTTCCTTTCAATTCTCTGCCCCGTCCTTTTTTCTTCTTCCCCAGATTCTTGAGGTTGTTTTCTGCTTCCTCCAAGATCTGAATCTGTCAACTCTTAATTTTTCATTGATTTTAATTTTCCCCTTTCCTTTGTCTTTTTTCCCCATGTTTTCAGATAACATGAGTATTGATGTAAAAATATTTTTCTTCATCATACTTCCATTAAGTTAATTACTTGAACGGTCATTACCACATTTGAAAAACTACCTTTTTAATTCTTATTCACCTTAGCCCTTCACCAAGCCCTTCCATTATACCTTTTAAAGAGCAATTCTCACTGAAGGTTTGCTTGTTTTCAAATTTCAGATTTTCAAATCAAAAGGCTTTGCTTCTTAGAATATTTAATCACTCTATATTACATCCTGTCATTTCTCTCATCTTTTCCTGATTACTCTTTGACACACACTCAGACATTTTTGTCTGTCTGTCTGGTCTGTCCTTCATATGTTTCATTAATTTATTCTTTACTCCCACTCTTGTTACATTTTACCCTTTCCCATAATTTTCCAATCTATTTCTCTTCACAATATTATCCAGTTTCAAGATTCCAGTTACAGTCTGGCTGTCTTTCATTTTTTCTTTCCTCCTGTGATCCACATTTCCAGCTCCCTATTAGATATCATAACACAAATGTCTCTTAAGCATAATGAATTATTCAGCATGAACCACATCAAACTTTTTGTTTTATTCCTTCTGAATCTATTATTTTTTTCATTTTTTCATGGTAAATGATATTGTTATTCAAATGCTCAAGACAGAGTATCCGAAGGTATTCCATGTCTGCCCCAAATTCACCAACAATGTCTAATTAGTTATAGATCTTTCTAAATTCAAATCCTAAACAACTTGAATCTGTTTTTCTATGCTTACTTTATTGTTTTTTCTCAGACTTTCATATTCTATTACTAAGCTTGTCAAAATAGGCTCTTTTTTCTTTTTGGTTTCTGACACTTCCAATATATCTTCCATAATGTGTCCAAAATCTATGTTTCTTCAGTTAGTAAATAAATTAAATGTTCATTCTTTTCAATTACACTTCGTCTGCTTAACTCCTATGGTGTCCAAGTGTATACCACTGGCTTTAGCATATCTTAAAATATTCTTCCCTTAAGTCTTCCATCATAATCTCAGACCATGAAGGAGTCCTTATACTGGTCTCATTGTGCCATGCTTCTCGTGCTTCTTTAACAATTTATCTTGTTTAAGTATCCTGCCCCTGCATTTTCATTTTACTCATCTATCAGAATGCCCAGTCCTGAAAGTAGACTAGATATGATAAATTTAAAATATCTGACTTCTAAAGCCCCTGCAAATACACATAGGCATTTCCTATATTTTATAATTCGTTATAAGTCATTACATTTTAATGATATTTTGATTGTGTTATTATTATATTTGCCTGCCAGGCTCTTAATGTTGTGTCTTCATTCATAAATACAGGAACTAAATGGAATTTGAACATCTGTTAACAACATGAAAATATAATGAGTTTAAGAATTCTCCTCCTTATCAAAAATGTGAGTTCATTTTCACGTGTATCATGAAAGATAGAAAAAAGGCCCTAAAGTAGCTAACTCATATGACAACTAATACTTGTTGGAGGTTGTAAAATAGTAGAATTGGGCTAGGAAGAACCCAATTTTGGGAATCTTCCTGAACAGACAAATGGAGAAAATGCAATACAGAGGAAAATCCTTGTCACTGAATATACATGTGATCACTGAGCTGTGGGATTGCAAAAGGAGAGCACAATGAAGGAAGTTTAGGCATGCATCCTGAAGAAAATTTTCCCAACTACTCATTTATGCCTGGAACAGGCCTGAGGCTTATAGGCTGATTATGAATAGGGTCATCCTAAGGAATAAACCTTATTTAGGAGTAGAAAATTCACTATCTATGCTATTTACTGGAAGTTTGCCTGTACATTTTGTAATGACTTTTCCCTTATTTCCATTATAAATATTGATGGTTGAGAGGAATTAGAGAGCAAATATAGTTAATCATATTATTAACAACTTACATGGCTTTTAACTAATTTTCTACTCCTTTTTTATTCTTAGCTCTTGTTTCTTTTGTCTTTTTTACTTTCCTCTGCTTTTTTGAAGTATATTATGGATATGTCACCATTTAAAATTTTATGATTCTGCTGTATTTTATGTGGGAACTGTGTAGTTCTTATCCAAATCATTAATTGAAAAAGAGTTGATGTATTTTCAAGGGCTTCAAGATTATTTAGAATTCCTATGATGATAAAAAAATGACCCTAAAGACATTTCTCAGATATTTGCTAAATGATATTGTTTTGAGTGAATTTTTATGCTTTTCTTTACATATAAAACATCCTTTTCTGGGAAAGAATGTTTCACTGGTGCTCCACAAAAGTTGGCCAGGCAGGCTGTACATATCAGACTGAGGGACACTGTAGTAGGCCCATCCTGTCGAGTGTGTGTGCCTTTCATTTTCTTGTTCTCTTAGTTGAACAGCAGATTCGATTTTCCCAGGCTTTGTGTTTCCCATTACAAGGCATCCTACTGGTTAAGTTGCCAGTGATGTGAGCAATCTCAATAGAATGTTGGTTTCATTAGTTCCCTAAAGCCGTCTTGGCAGAGCACCACAAACTTCATGACTTAAAATAATTGAGATTTATTGTTTGGAAGTCCAAAATCAATGTGTTTTCAATGGTCCTTTCTGGAGGCACTGAAGGGATTGACTAGAATGGAGTTTTGGAGGGTTGTTTACAAGATTTGTGAACCACAAAGAGAGGATATAGTTGGAGGATAGAAATCTTATGGCTTCATGTGGCTAAATATTTTCCTGAATTCACAAAAAAACAACTCATTAAATTGAGAACAATTAAAATGTTTTTACCTGAACATTGGATGACTTCAAAAAGTAAGCACACATCTTGCTGCTGTTTTAAAAGAATATTTTGAGAGTTCTTTGATACTTTTATTCAATCCGATGCCATCAAAAGTTTGAATTTAATACTGCTCTTCCTTGAATATGGCCTGGTCATAGTGGTTTGATTCTAGCAAGTTTATGTGACAGAGTAATCCACTATTATTTTTAAGATATATTATGAAAGTTTCTGCTTTGATATTTCTCTTTTGGAAAGTATACTCTTGGGATCCTTAAGTGCACATGTAAAACACCTACTGTCCTGAAGGAGATAGGCTGAGAGAACAAGAGGAGAAACTATACTGGATGAAGAGCGTTCCAAGGATCTACAGCTACCCCGCCTTCAATGCTCCAGGCTGCATGAAATTATCAGGCATATGATGCCTTCATCCTTCAACCTTCCAGCTACCCCAGTTGGCACTGATTGAAGCAGATACAAAGCAGTCTCTGCCAAAGTCTACAAAATTATGTGTTTGTGAGAAAATAAATATTGTTATTTACACCATTAAGGTTTGTCATGTTTTGTTGCATAGCTGGAACATGTGCTGTTTAATTAATCTCTCTTAATAATGTTTTAATATTATGAATGAATCATACTTAACTAACTTCCCATTGTTAGACATTGTTGGCAGGGTTAGTTAAGAGAAGTGGAACAAATTTGACCATATATGTCTGTGCTTTTTTCCAGACATTACTTTAAGTAGAGTTCTTAGGAATGCTAGGTAGTACACACACAAATGTGTTTCACATTTGTTGTTTTGTCACAAGGGTTCTAATTTGTACATAGTCACTTGTTTTAATTGATTCATGACAGAACATAATATTGATTCAAAGATGTAATATTCATTTCAATGAGTTACTTGTCTACCAAATAAAGATGATATAACAATACTGGAATTATACAGTAATAATGGCAGTTATTCCTTTCTCACATCACTTTAGAGTATTCTTCCTTTAAATTTTAGGAAAGAATGCACTTCAGAATTCCTATTACAATTTCCTCCAAGAACTGAGTGTGGTGGCGAGCATCTGTTATCTCAGCATTGGGGATGCTGAGACAGGAGGATTGCCATGAGTCTGTGGTCAGCCTGAATTACATAGCAAAACTCTGTTTCTAAAAAAAAAATTTTTTTCCTCAAAGTTTACACAGTTAACTTGATCTGTCTACATAACCTTCTTTCTTACTGTGCTCTTGGCTGAAAATCAACTCTTTAGTGGAATTTCTTCCAATGTCTAATTGTAGTGAAAAGTTGATTATTAGTTTATGTTAGATAAAGATTCTTATTTTGTTAATAATGTAATACTCTATTGTTTAAAATTAGAAATAGATGTTGGATTTCACTGGATAGTTCTGGCATTTCTTGAGATGCATACTTTTCTTTATGTAATATTATAATTAGTTTTCTAATAGGTCTATTACTTTGATAATAGTTTAGCCATGATATATTACTATGAGTCATAATAATATATTGATAAGTTTTTTACATCTTATTCTTCATGGAAAATGATAATACTTACTGATATTGCTGATAAACAAAGGGATTGCAGGTTATCTAAATGGAATATGAAAAAAACTGATATATTTTCTTTGCAAGAAAAATTAAATGCAATATGTTGAAATGAATTACTGAATTTGAATAAAACTTCTACAAATAAATTATTTCTGAATTTATAATGAAAAAGTCTATCTTGCTTTTGTGGACATAATTTTGCTTCTTATAAGTCAGTTTTTATGCTTGAAATCATTAAACACAATTCCCTGATTAAAGGTTTGGTTATGTCTTCTAAATTCTTTGTCTTAGTCTAAATTCTTTGCTATAATCAAATATGTGAGATGACTGGAATTTGTAAACAGTGGAAATGTGAGGAATATACTGATGTATTTCCTACAGCTGTGGAAGCTGAGAAGGCTAAACCAGTTTGCTGGCAAGGCTCATTGGTAAGGTGTTGGCATCTTGTCCTAAGAGAGCATCATTTTGCTGTGTCCTCTGAGAGGGATGCATGCTCTGTCCTCATGTGGTAGAGAGGATGAAAGAGCAAAAGGACCTATATAGTTTCCTCCAGCCCTTTATAAATTCACTAATCCCATTCATGAAAGAGAGCAGTCACTACTTAATTACCAAATAAAGGCCCCACCTCTGAATACTGTCGCACTGGGGATTAAGTTTCAACATGAATATTGATGGGGTTACAGACATTCTCAGCAGTCATCACAGTAAACTTTTTTCATACTGATAGGTAGTTCACTTCTGAAACATACTTTATATTCATGAGAAATTTTCAGTTTACACCAACTGAAATTGTATTTTAAGATAAAGCATTTTTCTTTTTATGTCATTAGTAACTGAAATGCTTACATTTACTATGTATTATGAAACCAACTGCACTTTTAACATTGAATTTTGAAAAATAAAGGTACAGCTTTTGCTTGAAAAGCGTGTGTCAGTTATAATGACATTATCTTATCACTAGTGTGAAGACTTCTGAAGTGAGCACAAACTACAAATACATAAGACCCACAGCCTCAAGACAGTCCCCTGGGATTCTTTCACTGGCCATTGTCTGTTTCTGGGATTCCATTGCTGAAGTACATGTCCAGTAGTGATATTTCCTTGGCCATGCTCAGTAAATTGCAGCAGAATGGGAAGAGCTAGTTGTAGTTGGTCACTCATCTACTTCCTACACACCTGCCTCACCCATCCAGCCCACTCAGATGTTCAATCCACCAAGACTGGCATTGTCTAAAGCTAAAGGTGCTGAGACTCAAGCTGAGACTTCATCCTGTTGCCTGTGGTTGAGAGAAATCTTTACTCCTCCGCATACACTTGGAGAATTGCCTGAACCTTTTTTTTTTTTAATTGAACAACTTACATTGGGAGGTCAATTTTGCCAATACTTTTATAAATATTCACAATTATTTTTACTTTCATTTTCCCATTTTTTGTGATACTCATGTTTGGTCTATGACATTAGTTAATTATGTTGGCTTTATAAAAATCAAGTAGTCTTTTAAATTTTTTATTTTGTTCTAGAAAAGAATAAGGACAGGGATGACCTACTGGTTGAAGTTATTCTAGAAGTTATTCCTGACAATTCCTGAATGCAAAGCTTTTGAAGGATGGGTTTTAAAATTAGTTTTTAGTTCAGGTTATCTATTTATTGAATTTTTTCATAAACTTTGAAATTTTTATTGTATTGGTTACTTTCTTACGGCTGGGACACAAGTCCCAATATCCCACAACTCAAAGGAGTAATTTATTTTGGTTTGTGATCCTCAGAGGATTCAGTTTATAGTTGGTTGCCTCCAAGGCTGAAACAACATGGTGGAAAGGCAAAGGGGAGGAAATCTGGTCAACCCATGGCAACCAGAAAGCAGAGAGAGAAGGGTGGAGCCAGAGGCAAGAATACATGCTGTTAGGCAGTGCTCCCAGTGACGCCATGCCTTCTGATCACGCCATACCTTCTATGAGCCCATTGAGGTATGAACCCACCATAGATTAACCCACTGATGAAAATGTCACCCTAGATCTGGTCACCTTCAAAAACCCCCACTTCTGAACATGAAGTTTTTGGGGCATACTCCTGATCTAAACCATAGCATCTATCTTCTTAGAAACATATTCATCTTTAATGCATCTCATTTTCAAAATTTGTTTTCAATTTGCATCCTTGAACACAGTTGAATGATCTAGACTCAGTCATATCTTACTGTTGTGTCTGTTTCAATGAAAGTTGAATTGCTTGCTTAATTCTATAATTGAAGGCTGATGATCTTATCTCCCATTACGCATCTAGTTAATAAGATAATTACACCTCTTCTATATTACCTATAGAATCTTCCATTTCTTCTGCATGCTGATGTAAGCTGATGTAAGCACATTCCACGATGTGTCATTACAAGGACTCCTCTTTCCTGCTTTCCTTGTAGTGTTTAAACTGTGGGTACTCAATCGCTTAGAATTCATTACTGATTTGTGAGCTTCCCCTTGCCTTCTGGCTAAAAATTTTCTGGAAATCTAAAGTATCTCCCAGTTGATATGAAACCCAGGGCCTGGGAAGAGGGCTCTGTATAGATGCATATTTTAGATAACCCAGATTTGTTTCACTTACAGTCATACCCAAACTTATAGGATTAGATAGTTATGGGTCCAACAGGAAGTGTATATGGAAAGCCCGTGTATCCCCTTGAAAATAACATAAAGAACACCTGGGCCTCCGTATTTTCCCATGCACATGATTCCAAATGCACTTTTAGGGACTGCACATTTCTTTTTTTCATTTTGTTTTCTTTTTTATGAATTTTTTTTTGTACCAGGAATTGAACTCAGGGTTTTGTACTTGCCAGGCAGGCTCATTCTCTTTTCTTGAGAAAAATCTCAAGAATGATGATGTATCTATCCCATGCATTATAAGTTGACCATTAGTTAATCCACTAAACTCCTGGATATGAGATTGCTCTATAAAAAGGTATTTCACTTTTTAATATTTTGAGAAATTTTCATTATATTTTCCATACTCCTGCACCATTTTCCATTCTTACCAACAATGTATAGCTGTTTCAGTTTCTGTACATCCTCACCAATTCTTGTTTTATGTGATTGTGTGTGTTCACTGAATCTATAAATCATTTTGAATAATATGTACATTTTAAAAATAAATTTTTAATCACTAAATATGATACAATGTTTCTATTTATTTGTGTTTAAATTAATTTATTAGTGCTTTATAGTTTTCAAAGTATAAGTCCTTCATTTCTGTAATTTATTCTTGAGTTTTTTATTCTTTTATGCTGTTGTAAATATGGCTATTTTACTAATCTTTTGGATATTACTGATAGTGTATAAAAAGCAACTGATTTCTGCAACTCTTCTGAATTCATTTATTAATTCTAACAGTTTTTTTAAAAAGGTTGTGGAGTTTTAGGGCCTTATAGATTTAAAATCGTGTCCCCTGAAAATAAAATTTTGCTTCTTCCTTATTGGTATGTATGCCTTTGCATCTTTTTCTCCCCTAATTTCTCTGCCTAGAACATCCAATCATATGTTGAATAGGCATGGCAAAAGAAGGCATCTTTTTCTTATTCCTTATCTCAGATAAAAAGCTTTTAACTTTCCACTACTTATATGATGCTAGCTGTGAGTATTTTAGTTATGACTTATATTATGTTGAGTTAATTTCCATTTGTAGATATATAGTTAAAGTTTTCTTTTTAATCAAAAAGGATGCTACATTCTGTGAAATGCCTTTTATGTGTTTGTTGCTATATATATCAACATGTTGATATATATATATATAATCATATGTGGTATCTCTCTTTATGGTATATATGAAATATATACCACAGGTTTACAGAATCACAGATGGAAGAGTCCGTAATGGCCATCTTCATAAGGGAGAGCCAGAGGTTTTAACAGCTGCTCAGCCCAAGCAGCTTGAAAGCACAGCAGAAAGGAAGGCACAGAACAAGAAAGATCAGAGATGCAGCTGCAGTTCAAGACTGAAATCCTGGAAGCTCACAGGAGAGCTGCTTGAAAGACTGAAGTTGTTGGCATCTAATGTCCATAGCTGATGGCAGAAACAAAAGGTGATCTTGTTCAAGAAGAATGAAAATGAGACAGACTTCCTGCTTCTTTTGTTCCATCCAGGCTGTGAGCCTGTTAGATGGTATTGGCAACAGTCAAGATGGTTTCTTCTCTCACTTTGCTTGCTGGAATGGCAGTCATTCCTGAAAATATCCCACAGATACAGCCAGAAGTGTATGTTGCTAATTTGCTCAGTGTTTCTTAATGTAGTCTAGTTGTCAGTCACATGGATATTAATCCTCTGTCAAAAAAGTAGCTTATAAAATTTTCTGAGTCTGGTTTAGATTCTAGTTTTATCCATTTTCCTGCAAGTGACATAATTTTGTTCTTCTTCACAGTTGAATAATATACTACAACTCCTTTATTCATTCATTGACCTAGTCTGTTTGTATATCTTTGCTTTTGTGAATTATGTCACAATAAAAATGGGTGTGTACATACCCTTATATCAGTAGTGGCAAATCTATGACAGTGGGGTGTTTGAAGCTTCTAAAATGTTCACTATCACTGCTTGCTGACTTAATTCTTTTGAGTATTTATCAATTCTTTTGAGTATATATCAGCTTAGTCATATGATAAATCTGTTTTTCACTTTTTGAGGATTCTCCATAATTATTTCCATAGTAGGCATACTAATTTATATTCCCAGCAGCAGTGCAAAAGGGTTCCTTTGCCCCCATATCCTCATCAGCTTTTTTTTTTAATTAGTACCAGGGATCGGACTCACGAATGCTTGCAAGCAGGCGCTTATGCCACTGAGCTAAATCCCCAGCCCCTCATCAACTTTTATTGCTTTTGCATTTTTAATGATAGCTATTCTGAATAGGGTGAGGTATAATTTCAATGCAGTTTTGATTTGCATTTCTCTAAATGCTAACATTTTTGAACTTTTTTATACATTTATTGACCGTTATACTTCTCTTGAGAAACATTTGTTCATTTCCCTATTTATTGAATGGATAATTGATAGTTTTTTTAGTGTTGAATATTTTGAATTCCTTGTATACTTTAAATATTAAACCTCTGTCAGAATAGTAGCAGGCAAAGATTTTCTCTCTTTTTGTATACTGTCTCTTGATTCTCTTACTGGATGGAACCTATCTTAATTCATTTTGTATTGTATTGGAGAATATCTCACATATATTATTTTGTTGTTTTACTGGTAAAGATACTTGTAGAAAAAAAAGAAAACTATTGTTTTTAACAAGGAAAAGTAACTTACTGATAGATCAGTTGTTTGCCTTAGCATTTGGGGAAGTTGGAAAAACTTTTTATTTTGATATAGACTATTTATTTCCTGTGTTGCTGGAGTCCTATTCCAGACTGTGCCTATGGTTTTAAGCAATTCCCTTAGCTCTCTTTAATTTTCTTTTAAATTAACTTCATTGATAAATTTTAAACATACATAATGATTACATTAATCATAGGGAATCTGTACCTGTACATGATTTACATATTTTGATTCCTCTTTTTTTCCAGCCTCCTCCTCCCTTCAACACCTTCCCCTCCTTATTTTTTGTTTCGTTTCCACTTTATCCTTTTTAAGCCATTATTTATTCCATTTCCTTTCTTTCCCCTTCCTTAGTTCCTGTTTCCTTTTGAAAAACTTCTTCCCATTTCAAACTATCTATTGCACATTTGGTGCTTATTTACTCTACTAGTTTCTCACAACTGTGAGACAATATGATATTTACACATTTGAGACCAATTCGTTTCACTTAAGAGTATGGTCTCAAGTTACATCTATTTACCTAGAAATGTCTCAAGTTATCCTTCTTTATGGCAGAGTAAGTACTCTATTGTGTAAAAAATCCTCACATCTTCATCTATTTTTTGGTTGATGGCAGTTTGGGTTATTTCCAAGATTTAGCTATTACTGTGTTGCTAAAAACATGAATGTGCATATACTGTTGTGCTATAATATTTTTAATATTTTCAGGAAGATACCCAGAAAGGGGAATAGTTGGGTTTTGCCTATTATATCTTCCAGCAGATTTAGTGTGTATGTTTTAATATTTAGAGTTTTTGACCCATTTCAATTTTAAGTCAGTGCTTGGTGAGAGACATGGATCTAGTTTTAGTCTTTGCCATGTGGAAAGCTAGTTTTTCCAGCACCATTTATTAAAGAGGCTTTCTTCCAGGAAGACTTCTAATCCTAGATTTTTCAGGAATATTCATACGATTTCCACAGAGGTTGCACCTGTTTATAGGTCCATCTGTGAAGTGTTTTTTTTTCTCAGATCCCCTCCAGTATTTGTTATTGGTTGATTTCTTAATGATAGTCATTTTTTCTGGAGTGAGATGGAAGCTCAGGGTTGTTTTAATTTGCATCTCTCAAATGATTAACATATTAATAATTTTTTCATATACTTACTTGCCATTTATATTTCTTTATTTGAGAAGTGTGTATTCATTTCAGATGCCTATTTTTGGATTGAGTCTTTTGAATTGGATTTGGGGAGATCGGATTCTTTTCACTTCTTTATATGTGTTAGGTATAAATCTTTCTTCTAAAGGACAAGTTCAAATTTTTTCTTGCTTTGTTGGTTGTCTTTTCATTTTGTTAGTGATTTCTTTAATTGTGCAAAAGCTTTTTTAATAGGATGAGACCCCAGTTATTTATTCTTTGTTATTGATTATTTCCTATGGAATTGGGGTTTTGTTTATAAAATCATTGCCTACACCTATGTCTTCAAGAGTTTTGTCCATTATATCTTCCAGCAGATTTAGTGTGTATGTTTTAATATTTAGAGTTTTTGACCCATTTCAATTTTAAGTCAGTGCTTGGTGAGAGACATGGATCTAGTTTTAGTCTTTGCCATGTGGAAAGCCAGTTTTTCTAGCACCATTTATTAAAGAGGCTTTCTTCCAGTGAATGTGTTTGGTACCTTTGTCAAGGATAAGGTGACTGAATATGTCTAGGATTTCTGCATCTTCTAATCTGTTTGATTGATCTTCAGGTCTGTTTTTTGCCAATACTATTTTTTTAACACAGTAGTTTTATAGTATAATTCCAAAGTCAGGGATTGTGAGGCCTCCTCCCCTGTCTTTGTTGCCCAGAATATTCTGGTTCCAAATAAATTTTAGGAATGTTTTCTCTAGTTTTGTGAGATATGCTAATGGTATTTTGATTGGCATTTCATTAATCTGTATTATGGATTAAAAACTGGTCAACTTAACACCAGCTGAATAAAATCAGCATGATGCTGAGTGTAAATGGCCCACCTGAGGACTGTTGTCCATGTAAAAGGAGATGTGAGAGGAAGACTGTGGTGTTGTGGCTTCTCCTAAGTGTTGTTTGAAGCCATTAGTTCCCCTGGAGGAGCTTGTGGAGCTTCTTCTCTGATGTGAATTCAACCATTATCATCGCAGAAGCTCAGGACTTTGTTGCTG
The DNA here is from genome assembly GCA_004027455.1 of Hydrochoerus hydrochaeris. Lineage (NCBI taxonomy): Eukaryota > Metazoa > Chordata > Mammalia > Rodentia > Hydrochaeridae > Hydrochoerus > Hydrochoerus hydrochaeris. Next base: position 14,382 of record PVLA01012544.1, on the reverse strand, counting down.
AGAGTGGCTGTGGTTCACTTTGGGGAGCTCTGGTTCTTATGTTCAGCATCCTTTCCTGGATCTGGAGGGAAGGATGTGTGCTGTTTAATCTCCAGGAGAAGCTTGTCATGCTGGCTTCCTGACAAGTGCTCAACTTCTCTCATCATCAGAGGAGCTCAGGATCTCATTGTCACTGAGGATTGCTTTGGTACTTTTGTGGGGAGCCCTGGTCTTTATTTTGAGCCTGGTCTTGTAGGCTCCAGTGTGGAACTCTCAACCTACTGACACAGATCCTTCACTCTGCTTGCATAGACTTTCTGGCTTTCACCACTGACATTTGGGCCTTCCCAGCACAGATCTATAAAACAGCCTTGCAGCTATCACTGTTGTGGGCTCTAGGCCTCTAGTTGGACTCGTGGGAGGCTCTGTTATGGGGTTCTAGGTCTTCAGCTGGACTCATGCAGGACATTACTGTGGGATCCAGGGCCTTGTTTGGATTTTCTAGATCTTTAGTGTTGTGGACAGATTTCCTGCACTCTCTTTGTATTTAATTATAGGCGATCATGAAATAGTATTATAAATTCTGTGTCCTGTTAGTGTTCTCCTTGTATCCCCTGACTACAATCTGTGTAACAATTTTGGGAGTATGGCTATTTTTATTATGCTAGTTCTTCCTATCCATGAGCAAGGGATATCTTTCTATTTTCTGATCCCCTCTTTGATCTTTTTCAGAGTATTGTAATTTTAATGCATAAATCTTTTACTTCCTTTGTTAGATTTATTCCTAATAATTTCATTTTTTGAATGCTATTGTGAACGGTGTGGTTTCCATAATTTCTTTCCTATCCTTATTCCTTCTCTCTCTCTTTCTCTCTCTCTCTCTCCCTCCCTCTCTCTTCCTCTCTCTTTCTCTTTTTTCTGGGTACCAGGAACTGAACTCACAGCGCTGGCCTTGCCAGACAGGCACTTAAGCTACTGAGCTAAATCCCTGGCCCTTATTTCTCTCTCTTGTCTAATTTCTCTGGCTAATGTTTCCAAAACATTGAACAGGAGTGGTGACAGTGGATATTCTTGCCTTTTTCCTGATTTTAGAGTGAAAGATTTCCATTTTTGACCATTTAGCATGATATTGGCTCTTGTTTTGTCATAAATAGATTTTATCAGATTGAGATAAAGATTGACTACCTATTCCAATTTTCTGTAGGGTTTTTATCATGAATGGGTGTTGTATTTTGTCAAATGTTTTTCTGCATCTATTGATATGATCATATAATTTTTTCTTTAGCTCTCTTAATATAGTGTATTACATTTGTTGATTTGCATATGTTGAACCATCCCCTATATTCCTGGGATGAATGCTATGTAGTATATAATCTTGATGATTTGCTGCATTCTGCTTGCTAGTACCTCAATGAGGATGTTTACATCTATGTGCATTAGGGAAATTGGCCTGTAGTATTAATTAATTAATTAATTTTTGGTGGGGTCCCTCTGTACTTTAGTTATTAGGGTAATACTAGCTTCTAGGAATGATTTTGGAAGCATTGCTTCTCCTTTGATTTATTTTTTTATTTGTTTGCTTGTTTATTTTTGTACCAGGGATAGAACTCACAATCTTGTACTTGCCAGGCAGGTGCTTATGCCACTGAGCTAAATCTCTGGCTTCCTTTGATTTATTAAAGAGTTTCAATATTAGTGGCATGAGACCCTCTCTAAATTTCTTGTAGAATTGAACATTGAATGCATCAGGGTCTGGGTTTTTCTTTGCTGGTAAGTTTTTAATTAAAATTTCAATTTCATTGACATATGGATTATTTCAAACTTTTTTATCTTCTTGATTCGGTTTTGACAATTCACATGGGTCTAGAAATCTTCATTTCTTCAGTGTTTTCAAGTTTATTAGAGTACAGGTCCTGAAATTGATGATTTTCTGGATCACTGCAGACTCAGGATAAGGATTTCTGTGATTTCATCCTTTTAATTCCTCATTGCTCAATACTGAGTTTTCTCTGTCCTCTTTTTGCAATGGTTGGCTAGGGGATTATCAATTTTATTTAAAGTTTCAAAGAACTAGCTTTTCATTTCATCGATTTTTTTTGTATTGCTTTTTTAGTTATAATTGTATGAATTTCTGCTCTGACATTTATAATTTTCTCTTTCATATGAACTTTGAGTTTGATTTGTTCTTCCTTTTCTACAAGTTTGAGATTCTTCATTTGTGCTTATTCTGTTTTCCTGATGTGAGAATTCACTGCTATAAATTTCCCTTGTTGGGCTCCTTTCACTAAATCCCATAAGTTCCAGTATATTGTATCACAATTATCATTTAATAGAAGGTATTATTTAATTTCTTCTTTAAATTCCTGTGTGACTCATTGGTTGTTCAGGAGGGTGTTGTTAAATTTCCATGTGTTTACATGGCTTTTGTGGTTTCTTTTGCTATTGGTTTCTAATTTCATTGCACTGTGGTCATAAAATATGTGTGGGATAATTTCAATTCCTCTGCATTTAGTTAAGCATGTTCTATGGACTAATATGTGGCATATTTTGGAGAATGTTTTATGTGCAGCTGAGCATAATGTATTTTCTGATATGGAATACTCTGCATACATCTACTAACTGCATTTGTTCACAGATCTGTTTTAATTCTGAAATTTCTATGTTGATTTTGTGTCTAATTGATCTATCTAATTATAAGAGTGGATAATTAAGGTCCCTCATTACACTTGTGTTAGTGCTTATTTGATTTTTCATGTTCATTATTGTTTGCTTTATGTAGTTAACTGGTATTTGGTTCATATATATTTATGATTGCTATCTCCTCTTCTTGGAGTCTTCCTTTAACAAGTATGTGGTGACCTTCTTTATCTCTTTTGATCAGTCTTGGCTTGAAGTTCACATTGTCTGCAAATAGAATAGCTACCCCTGCTTTCTTATGGGACCTGTCACATGGAGTATTGTGTTTCATTTGACTTTCAGTCTATGCATTTCTTTTTGTGTTAAATGTGTGTCTCAACGCAGCATAATGTTGGATCTTTTTCTTGACCCATTCTGCCATTCTGTTTCTTTTGATTAGTGAGTTAAGACCATTCACATTGATGGTTGTAACAGATATGTATTGTGTTATCTTTCTCATGTTATTTTCCTGGTGTTGGTTCCCTGACTTTCCCCTCTTTAATAGTTTGCTCTGCCTGGTGGCTTCTTTCTATTGGTGTTTTTATGCTTGTGTTATTTGTTTCTCTTTCTAACATATCCTTAAGAGCATTGTGAAAAGCTGGCTTGGTGATCATGTGCTGAGTGTATAGGGAGATGGTGTCCTAAATATTTTTGTAACTGAAGTGTACTGGTTTTGTACCTCTCAACTGGTTTTGAATCCCTCACAAAGTGTATTGTCTACTGTATTGTTGAACTGGCATGTTTTCAGGGGAAACAAAGGTCTAGGATTTCCTATTTTATAATCTTGCTGGTGTATCCCTTCCATATTTATTTATTTATATTTTTAAATATTTATTTATAAATATAAATAAATATTTATTTATTTTTATTATATTTTTCAAAATATAGGGATTAATTTATTACTTTTTGGTTTACAAAGATACCTAACAATGCTTATGTTGATTGCTTGTAAAGAGTATTAGTTTACATTAAAAAATTAAAAAATGTAAAATAAATTCCTGCAGCCAGAAAGAAAGGGGAGATTGAGATCTTTTTTTTCCCCTGCTTCTAGGCAATATTACACAAATTCAAAGAATGTTCAGTGAGATCCCAAGGTTAAAAAACAAAAGAAATGACAACAAAATAACTCCAAACCACAATACCCTCTCTTCTGCATGGAGTTTTAAGAAATATTAGTGTTGCTAAGTAAATTTAAATATAGTCACAATGACATCATAATTTATAATGTACTGGAGCTAAGTGTCAGGAGTGGGAGTGGAGAACACAACCAAATGTTTTAGAATACAGTTTTATCAAATCAGTTAAACAAAATAAATTTATTTTATAGGTGTTCTGGTAAAATAATTAGTTTGTGGAGAAAATTCAGAACTCAAACATTATCTAACAAATGACACAAGCACAATGGATTTCCAAAATCTTTTTTTTTTTTTTAAATTTTGAAGGTAGTAGAAATACAACAGAACAAGAGAGAACAAAGCCAATTGAGACAGTGCAGTGGATTTGGTATAGAACTTCACAGCAGGTTATGGGGATAACAGTAATAGATACCATAGTATATCTCATTATCTTCACAATAGTTGTCCAGTCAATTAGGTATAGCGAAATCAAACCAAAAACAGAACATTATAAAAACAATCAAAAGAGAATATTGAACACAGTAAAGCAATTAATCATAATGAAACAAAACGGAAAACAACATTTGCTTTCAAACAGAAGGTAGAGGAGACCTTCCATATTTGCTATATTGCATACAGTCATCCTCCCAAGAGATGCTCAGACCCCAGTTGCTAATGGGAGGATGAGTGGGGTGGGGTTTGGGATGTTTGATTCCAAGCCTGGCACCAGTAGGCTCACAGGAGACACTACTGGGTCTCCTCCTGGCTCACGGTGGAGGAAAGGGCTTATTCAGAGGGCAGGCGAATTGCTTCTTTGTGCAGCCACCTGGGTTCCACCATGGCTATGGCCGGATCTTGGGGGCTGCTCACTAGTTCTCCTCCTGGCTCACAGTGGATGAATGCGCTTACCCAAAATCTTTGAATTTGACTTAAATAAAAAATCTAGCTGGAATAGATTATCAATCTATATACTCATTATACTAATTCTAGAACTTAATTTATTCTTTGCCTTTCACAACAGAATTCCAAATATTTTTAGATATTCAAATATATGGTGTACTGTACTGGTCTACATTTAATTTTTTTCTTTTTGCTTTATGATTGTTTTCAGTGAATTTGATCCTTAGAACTTGGGTAGTGAGGTGGAAGAAGATGCACTAATTTTCTGCCCCACAGAGGAGGAGGTTTTAGCAGGGAGTTGTTCTATTTTCTGTGCTGCATGTTTCTCATTCTCTGAACCTAGGTACTAATAATGGATTAGGAAATCCAATTTCCTCATATGGGTATAGGAACAACTGAAATGTATTTGAGTATATTTGTCATAATATTTGTATCTAGACAAATACCATAATATATTTGGCAAAGTAAGGACATTTCTGAGTAATGTTATGTAATTTCAATGCAATTTTGTAAGTTTCTGATTATAAAATAATGCCATAAGCATACATTTATACATAGTTGCATTTAATAATAAGGATTAGACTACTTTTATAAATGCTTTTTAATATTTATATTGCTTGTCTCTTCCACCAAATATGGTTTAAACTGCTAGAATGAATGGGGAATAGTAATTGTAAGTGTGGTTGAATTTCATCTTTAAAGAGTAGTGTCATAAAACATGAGTTACCAATGAATACACAATGAATTTTACTGCACAAGATTTGGAATCACAACCCTTTTCACTTTTATCTAAATTACAATGTGTAGACATGCTTTCACTCTTGCTACTTAATTGTAAATTGCAAACTCTGGTTGTGGTTATGGTGTTTTTCTTTTTCAGAAACTAATTTGTTTCACATGGCTATTCTAATAGTTGTAAATTTCTTAGTCTAGCATTCAATAATCTTTGTAACATGCTACTGAACTGAATTGAACTAAACTGAAATGAACTGAATTTTTTATATCCCTTACATTTTGGATTTATGGCTCATTTCCAACCTTATTCTTCTTGTGTTTTAGCAATATCCTGTGTTTTGGACTACCTGTGTTTCCTGATATATGTGGCTCTTTTTGAGCCTTTGTTATACAGTTGCTTTCAATTAGAAACCATCCAATTGTAATCTAGAAATCTACCACCTTCCTGAAGTCCTATACATTCTCTTATCTTCTTTATACATGACTATGAAAGTTTTCATGATCCTCTACTGATTATTTCTTCTACTGAACTCCCATGACACACACTTCAGTTCTCTGAAGGAACAAGAATGCTTTTATTGTAGTCACTTTTCCAATCTTCTTAAAATTTTTTGTAAGATAGAATATAATACTCTCATTTTTACCTGCTTTTAATACCTAGTGTATAGTGATTTCAGGCTGTGGGTAGATCAGTATGACATAAGCAAAGTGGAAAGAGTGATTTGTGGTACCATTGGAAAGAACTGATCAAGACTATTAAAACTGAACTGTTTGCACCCTTTCCTCCAAAATTCGTATATTATAGCCCTAACCCCAATGCAACTGCATAAGGAAATAATTAAGACTATGTCATAAGGGTGCAACAAGTGAAAATCAGGCTGTATATGATGGCAGATCAAAATGAGATTATAGTGTAGACGAGACAAAAACACTAATTTGGGTGTGGTTAATCTCATCACCCCCAGACAAGACTATCTAGTTATAGGAAAGCAAGATCACAGCTCCCACTGACTTTGCATTATGGTGAATCATATAATTAATTGTTTCATTACATATTATAATAATAATAGAAATAAAGTGAGCAATCAATGCAATGTGCTTGAATAATCCTTAAACTATCCCTTACCCTAATCCATGGAAAAATTGTCTTCTACAAAAGACAGAATTTTTAAAATTTATTTATTTACTTATTTGAATTTGTTATTGTTCTACCCTTCTTTTATGTTTTTCTATTTTTTTAAATTTTCTTTTATTTCTTTTAAAAAAGAGAACAACATGCAATATAACAACCATTGTTAAATTTCTTTGATTCTGTTTTGAAAACCTATATTGTTATTGCTTTGATTTTGCTGTTGTTGTTTATGCCTTTTGCTTTTTGTTCTTCTTTTCTGACTTTTCTTTTTTAAATTAAAGAAAAAGACAGTTGGTATCTAGTACCAAAAAAGGAGCTGCTAGTCTAAGATATCTGATGTTATTAGGATAACATAAGAAGAATAAGAGAGATTTTTGCTGTAACAATACCTATAAATGTAGAAGTGTCTATGGAACTGAGAGTTGGGTGAAGACTGAAGTTTTTAGGTACTTGTGAAATACAATACCAGATTACTCTGAAGGGATGTTTGGTAGAAATATAAATGCTAGTGCTGATTCTGTTGACAGTTCAGAAAAAAGAAGGAACCTAAAGACAAAGCTTATATCTTTTTAGACAAGCTATGAATGATTATGAACAGAGTATTGGTAGAAATATTGATGCTTAAGCCTATTTTGATGATATTTCAGAAAGGAAGAATAGGTTATTACAGACTGAAGAAATAATGATCTTTGTATAAGGTAGCGACATACTTGGATGAATTGTGTTTTTTTGTGGAAAGTTAGTGATGAATTGGATATTCAGCAGACAATATTTCTAAACGAAATGTTGAAGGTGTAATATGGGCCTTCCTTAATGCTCTCAGTAAGATTTGAAAAGAGGGAGTAATTGAAAAACAGGAACTATTAAACAGAAAGAAACCAAAAGTTAAGAGATGCAGAGAAAAAAAATCTTATCCTGTCTATACTGCAAAAAATAAGAACATATTTTCTGAGGATAACATGGACTCTTGTGATTAAGTATAGAGATCATGTATATGACTCTATAATAGATATAATCTACTATTATCTAAGGAGAAACCAGGAAGAGAGATGGGGTTTAACAGCTGCAGCTCTGCCAATATAAACTAAAATTGTAAAATATAGTAGTATGGAAAGAAAGAAGGCTGTTTGGCTTGTCAGAGTCTACATGACCAGATCTGATAGCTATTCATTTACCAATGTGAAATACATTTCAAGAACAGGAAAGCATAACATCAATGTTGATTTAGAACTCAGTGGAGTATTTCCAATTTCTGACTCAGAAATTTAACACTTCAACTCCAGGGGGAAAGATGGTTTCTTCCTCAGTTTCAGAGGATGAGGCCCTTGTGGAAAGCTGTAGGAGCAGGGTCCTCATAGAGAAATATGGGGATTGGGCTGCTCCTGTGTAAAGGCAAGGTCTCCTCAATAATCCCAAAGTGTGAGGACTTCTGACAAGATGGCAGAGTGGTGAGCAGCACAGAAAGAGTGTTTCTGAGTCTTGCTGTCCAGAAACTGGATTATAACTACGTGAGGAAGAGAACAAGGAAGGAAGTGGATTCCCAAGACCCAGGAAAAATCAGCAGTGAGAATTAAGCCCACAGGGAGAGTGAAGAGAGAAAATTTAGTGAAGAAAAGGAGGTGGCAGGTAGTACTTTTTCCCTATGCCCATACCCTGTGTGGGAGGGATGGCCCAAATTCAGACACATTATGACTGCTGGTAACCCCAGGGTCCTCCCTGTAGAGGTGAACAGTGGAACAAGCAGTGGATGTGGAAGGTTTCAGTGACTGGTAAGTTGTTTTGGTTCAGAAATCTACAGGAAAGAGTTGTTGGGCCAGGAGCCATCTTGGAGAGGGACCAACTGAGCTCAAAATTCAGATAAACTTTGGGCTGGCTCTATCTAGTGGCTCCCAGCCAATTCAAGCCTTCAGGAAGTGCATGGACTACTGCAGGACGAATAAGTCTGGTTCCAACCTTTTGGCCAGAAACCAGCCTGACCTTCAGCAGATATAAAAGTGCGAGCTCACTGAGATTATTCACTAACCTGCCATGAATCTACTTCAGCTTGTTGAGTTATTCCACTCAGATCTGGACTCTGTGTGCCCATATTTTCTACCAGTGACAGCAGAAACACTCCTTGAAGTGGACATTTTTTAATTTTCTTTTTTCTTTCTATATTTTCTTGTTTTTTTCTTGTTTGTTCTTGTTTTTATGAGTATGAACATGGTTTCTAATTTTTTCTTCTTGTTGTTATGGTTTGTTGTTATTTTTATTTCTTCCTTTTCTCTTTCCCTCCTATCTTCTGTACCAGTTTCCCAAAGTTTGTGTGATCCTTTTTTTCCCTCCTAATTGCTTCTAATGTCTACTTCTATTTCTCTATTTTTCTCACCTACGGCCATGACACCCTGAATGCTGATCTTATCTCATCTTTTTTTCCCCCTAACCTTTTTAAAATTATATCTGCTATTGTGGAAACTCCTTCCTTTCTCGCTCTCTGCCCATCTTGGCGGCTGCTCTTGGTTGAGGGCTATCTGTTCCTAAGACAGAAGAATGGTGGCTACTAAGAAGATGAAAAATCTCCGGAGTCCATCAACTCTAGGCTCCAACTTTTTATGAAAAGTGAAAAGTATGTGCTGGGATATAAGCAGATGCTGAAGATGATCAGACAGGGCAAAGTGAAATTGGTCATCCTTGCTAACAACTGCCTAGCTTTAAGGAAATTTGAAATAGAGTACTGTGCCATGTTGGCAAAAACTGGTGTCCACCACTACAGTGGCAATAATATTGAACTGTGGTATATACTTCCTGGTATAATAAGAATGAGATTGCTTAAGGGTCATAAAAAATACTGTAGACCAGTGCCAAAGAATCAAGAGGCCAAATATACAACATGTGGAAAATACTACAGTGTATGCACACTGGCGATCAATGATCAGTGATTCTGATATCCTCAGGAGCATACCAGAATAGACCAGTGAAAAATAAACCATACAATTTTTTTCACTAATAAACCCTGTCAAAGCTTGTTTTAAAAACTGTAAAAAAAATTATTTCCACCAAGGGTAAACTCAGTATATTTAGGGCTTATTTACTGTACACAATTTTCTGGTTCATGTTAGATTTTGTAATATAACTACAAAAGTAGTTCATACAGTTGAAGGTGGCAGATTAACAGTTACCTCAGTTTGTCATTTTCTTGACTGTATTTGATGTTATTGTTATTGCTGGATGTACCACTTTAGCCAAAATGACATAATTGTTCTAACCAGTTGTCCTTCCTGGTATAATAAGGATGAGTTTGCTTAAGGATCATAAAAAATACTGTAGGCCAGTGCCAAAGAATCAAGAGGCCAAATAGTTAGCAGCTTCTCAGTCTCAATATATTATAGAGGCAGGATCTTGCAAAAGACTCAAAACCAAAAAGCCAGCTACACCTGGAAGATATCTCTTAGTAGTCATTTCCTAAGGGTTCTAAATACTAGCAGTAAAGCTACTTTCCATAGGCAATTTGCAAGCATTAATCCAGACATTAAACTAAAAAATAAAGAAAGAAAATGAAAAAACATTTAAACAAGATGGAAACCTGGATAGGCAGCTCAGCAAAGGCAAAACCAGGGGTCAAAAGGCATCCTTTGGACTCTCTGAAGTGGTAACAGCAGAGGTAACAAAGCAAATGATTGAAGTTCTCAAAAAATCAAATTAGAAATAATTCTTCAGATAATTACAGAGATGGTAACTATAATGAGAGACATAACTCCAGAGCAGATACATACAAAAAAATGAGGTGTTTAGGAAAATAATGGAAACCAAGAACACCCAACACAGGAAAGAGAAGAAATACGTAAAACAGTTTCCAATATATATCCAGGAGATTAAAAATTCCATTGAACGTATATGCAGAAGAATGAGCTAATGTGAGACCAGAATCTCAGATGTAGAAGACAGGATTGTGGTTAGTGATCATGAAAAGAAAGATTTCTTAAAAGTATAAGGGATAAGAAATGTATCCAGCATCTGCTAGATGATGCAAAGAAGAATAACATAAAATTGACTAGAGTAAATTAAAAAGCAAGAGAGAGACAAAATTACATAAAAAATACTTGTTCACAGACATTATGGCAGAAAACATTCCTGGCAGAGGAAGGGAACTTGATATACAGATAAGTGAGGCATATAGAACTGAAATTAGCCATGGTCAAAAAATATCTACAGCAAGAAACATAACAGTCAAAATTTCAGAAATTTAGTAAAACAATATTAAAATTTGTTAGAGAAAAGAAACACATTACCTGTAAAGGAGAGCTCATCAGAAGCACAGTGGACTTCTTAACACAAATCCTTAAGTCATGAAAAGCTTGGAGTGAAGAATTTCAAGTCCCAAAAGACAACAACTTCCAACCTGGATTGATGTACCCTGCAAAATTCACTTTCAAAATTGATAGAGAAATAAGATTTTTCTGTGATAAAGAAAACCTGAAGACCTCCCCTGAGGGCCTGCCCTGCCACCCGTAGCTGAAGCCTGTTTCAGGCATAAACTGCCTGGAACCTCCCCTGTGGGCCCACCCTGCCATTGACGATGTAGCTGAAGCCTGCATCAGGTATAAACTTCCTGGAACCTCCCCTGTAGGCCCACCCTGCCACCGGGAATGTAGTGGAAGCCTGCATCAGGCATAAACTGCCTGGAACCTCCCCAGAGGGCATGCTCTGCACTGGGAACATCGAGGAAACCTGCCCCAGTCTGAGAACTGCCCTGGACTGCTTCTATGGGGTCCACCCTCCCACCTGGAACATCAGAAGACCTCAACAGGCTCCAGTTAGTGTGAAAAAATTTGGAACTTTGCTCCCAAGCAGCAAACCTTGGACTATAGAGGATTAACTGTGTCAGTGTGGTGAGTATTCCCCTAAAATGGAGGTGTATGGTGGATAAGTAGGGTCAATAGTAAAATCCCCTCTAACTAACTGTAAGACTTTGGTGAGTCTGAAAAAAGTGTATTTGATCTCCTCCTACACATAGAAAACATCAGGCAGGGTGAAAATGACAAAACAAAAAAGCAAAATGCATCCTCAAACATATGGTTCACCAGAAGCAAGAATAGGAGACATTGAAATAGAGGACCCCAAAAGTAACACACCAGGAATCTCTGAAAAGATAGTGAATGAAATAAATAAAACAACTCCATTAGGCCATAGAGGAAATCAAGTTAGAAGTACACTCCCATGTAAAGATAGAAATAATAACTTTAGTGAAGGAGTTTTTGAATGCAGCTAAAGAACTAGAGAAAAAAGTACATGAGCATGGGAAACTGATTGAAACTTTGAATGAACAATATAGAAAACAAGCAGAATTCATGAAACAAACTGAAAGAGACATCCAAGAAACAAAATTCTATTGAAAGCGTGCAAAACCGCCTAAAGGAAGCTGAGGATAGGATTTCAGACCTTGAGGACAGGATCACAATTAGTGATCAGGAAAGGACAGAACTTTTAAAAATAACTAAGCGGCATGAAATGACAATCTAGCAGCTTCAAGATGATGCCAAGAGCAACAATATAAGAATAATGGGCATTAGCAAAGATACAGGAGTCCAGGCAAATAACATATGTATTTACAGACATAATAGCAGAAAAATTCCCAAACATGAGGAAAGAATCTGATATGCAGATAAGTGAGGCATATAGGACATTAAACAGTCACAATCAACATAAATCCACAGCAGGACACATAATAATTAAGATCTCAGACATACAGCATAAAAACAGAATACTAAAAGCTGTCAGAGAAAAGACACAACTCACATATCAAGGAAAGCCCATTAGAATTATGGTGGACTTTTCAGCACAAACCCTCAAGTCAAGAAGAGCTTGGAGTGAGGTATTTCAAGCCCTGAAAGAAAACAACTTTCAACCCAGACTGATATACCCAGAAAAACTCATTCAAATTTAATGGAGAAACAAGATACTTCCATGACAAAGAACAACTGAAGAAATTCACATCCACCAAACCAACTCTAGAAAGAGTACTGACAGACATATTAGACAGAGATAAAAATGACCACAATCCCCAGAACAACAACAGAAAGAAACCACCAGGCAGGACAAGAAATTAAATAAGGAGGAAATGCAGGAGGCAAACAACTGGAACATAACATGACAAAGTCAAGCCAGTAGATATCAGTGATATCCATAAAGGTAAATGGCCTCAATTCACCTATCAAAAGAAATAGATTGACAGAATGGATCAAGAAACAGGATCCCATTATACGCTGTATACAAGAAACATATCTGACCCAAAAGGAAACTCATAGATTAAAAGTCAAAAGGATGGAAAACAGTATTCCATGCAACAGGAACCCCCCCAAAAGCAGGGGTAGCTATTCTATTTGCAGACAAGTGAACTTCAAACCTAAAATGATTAAAAGAAATAGAGAAGGTCACTACATACTTGTTAGTGGAAAAATTCAAGAGGAATAACTAACAATTATAAATACATATGCACCAAATACAGGAGCACACAACTATATAAGACAGATACTAATGGACATGAAAAACCAAATACACAAGAACACAATTATAACAGGAGATCTTAACAGCCCATTGTCACAAAGAGATAGATCAACTAGACAAAAAGCCAGCAAAGAAATAACAGAACTGAATCATACCTGTGAGCAATTGGACTTAGTAAACATTTACAGAGTGTTCCACCCAACCACATCAGAATACACATTCTTCTCAGCTGCACATGGGACATTCTCCAAAATAGACCATATATTACACCATAAAGCATTCTTAAGTAAATGCAAAGGTATTGAAATCATACCATGCATAATATCTGACCATAGTGCACTGAAATTGGAAATTAATGGCAAAAGAAATTGTAAAACCTGCATAAATACATGGAAACTAAATAACAGCCTTTTGAACAACCAGTGGGATACAGATGAAATTAAAGAAGAAATAAAGCAATACCTACAATTCAATGAAAATACAGAAACAACATACTATGATATGTGGGATGCAAGAAAAGTGGTCTTAACAGGGAAATATATAGCAATAAAGTGTCATATCAAGAAAACAGAATGAGCACAAATAAACAACCTAATACTCCATCTCCAATTTCTAGAAAAAAAAGAGCAAGCTAAACCCAAAGCTCACAGAAGAGAGGAAATTGTAAAGATTAGAGCAGAAATCAATGCAATTGAAACTAAAAAAACAATACAAAGAATTAATGAATCAAAAAGCTGGTTTTTTGAGAGAATAAACAAAATTGACAAACCCCTAGCTAACCTTAACAAGAGAAAGAAAGAAAAAACCCAAATTCATGCAATAAGAACTAAAAAGGGAGAAATTACTACAGATTCTATTGAAATTCCAAAGATCATGAATAACTATTGGAAACTACTCTCATATAATGGAAAACACAGAGGAAATGGACAGATTTCTGGAAACATATGCACTACTAAATCTCAACCATGAAGATATAGCAATTTTGAACAACCCAATGTCAGCTATTGAAACTGAAAACATAATTAAAAACTTACCAACAAAGAAAAAACCCAGGTCTGGATGGATTCACAGCTGAATTCTACAAGAAATTTAGACAAGATTTGATTCCAATACTCCTTAAACTCTTCAATGAAATTGAGAAGAAAGCAATCCTCCCTAAATCATTCCTGGAGGCAACTATTACTCTGATACCAAAACCCGAGAAAGATCCAACCAAAAAAGAGAACTATAGGCCAATCTCACTAATGAACATTGATGCAAAGATTCTCAACAAAATACTGGCAAATAGAATGCAGCAAATCATCAAGAAGATTATACATCATGACCAAGTGGGGTTCAATCCAGGAATGCAGGGATGGTTTA
>PVLA01012543.1:0-43535 GCA_004027455.1 Hydrochoerus hydrochaeris | reverse complement strand
AACAGATTACCTATAAAGGTAACCCTATCAGAATCACAGCTGACTTCTCCACACAGACCACCAGATCAAGAAGAGCTTGGAGTGAAGTCTTCCAAGTCCTGAAGGAAGGTGGCCTCCAGCCCAGATTGATGTACCCTACAAAACTGTCACTAGAAATTAATGGAGAAAGAAGATGCTTCCATGACAAAGAGGAACTGGGAGAGTTTGTGACCACCAATCCAACCCTGCAGAGAATGCTGAAGGACATTCTAGAGAGAGAGAAAAAAAAATACCAGGATTTTAGGAACAGTGGCAGAAAGGCCTCAATAAGTGGGGCAGGCAGTAGAATAAAGGAGAAAACTAAACAAAGGCAGAAAAGTAGCATAGCAGAAATGAGGCAGAGAAGGATAACTAGAAACTCTAACATAGGTGGCCTTGATATGCTATATTGTTAATAGTGTACCAGGATTTAAAATACACATTACTCACACTACTCTGCCTAGATGTATTATATTCTGTTCCAGTCATTCTACCTGTACTAGATTTGAGGGCACAAACAGTAATCCTGAAAATAACAGCATATAGTATGGTAATCATCCTTAATTTCCTATTAAGTTAATCTAAAGCTCTGTAAAACCTACACAGTTTTACCATGACTGATCATAACTGAATCTGGTTTGTTAGATCACTATTTTGTATTGATAGATTTCATTCAAAGCTGTTATGATTGATAGTATCAAGTCTGAGAGTATAGGCAACTGCACTTAAGATGACAAGATTCACTAGAATATCCACTCTGGTTTGATTATTACCTGCCTTTGAAGTTTTATACTGTCTACAATTTATTTTATTTTTACTAATATTTGTATGTACTGCTATATTCAATTATACTGCTATATTCAATTATGTCTGATGATATAGACAATTCTATTGAAGATAATAAGAAACAACACAGCAATCATTATAGATCACTTTGTACTGTGGTTTTATACGACTTTTTGGTTTCATGTTTTTATAGGAATTTTTTTCATTTTGTCTTGCTAAGTTTTGTTTTTCCCTTTGATACAGAAAGGATAGAAATATATGTAGAGACTCATGCAAGCACTGTTTGAATATCTACTTTGTATTCTTTAATTTTGTAACTTAAACAAGTATGTCTAGGAGGACAATATGTAATTTATCAACTAGTGATTTCTTATTGTTTATCTTTTTTTGAAATTCTGTATTATTTCTACCCTTTACATGCTTTTGTTTCTCTTTAAATAAAAAAAAAAGAATGGAAAGAAGTGATGTAAGAAGATACACTCTGATCAGTAGGATTTGGTGATGGTTTGAAGATGCCAAGAGTCACAATAAGCAAACTCATTTACTTAATTTGATCAAGGGTTTAGAAAATGTTTATGAATCTGTAAATTATCTCTTCTCATGCAGCTAGTTATGCAAGATGCTACCATGGCTCAAGTATTAGATATTTTCCACCTCACAATCTGCAGTTATTCTGTTATTCTGTAGCACAGAAGTTGTCTATAATTATTCATTTTTTAAAATGTGCATATTATTTGTGTTGTGCACTAAAATATAAACTTTGTGAGAACAGGATCATTTTTTTTATTCACAAATACTGGTGTACATGAGCATTGAATAAAATAATTAATGAATTAACAAGTGAATTAATAGTCTATGACTACTGAACAATATAGTAAAATAAAACTGAGACATGTTAAGTACTTTATACTTTACTTTGAGTATAACAACCAATACCTTTCTGAATATTTGTATTTATATGGCCTACATTGATAAAAATCTAGATTGCCTGTTGATTCCAGAGATATAGTGCCTATGATGAGGATTTTTTCCAAAATAAATTATTGTGTTATCTTTCCATTAGTCTGACAAAATACCTAAGGAATAAAATTAAAAGATGAAAGATTTATTCTGGTTCATGGTTTCAGAGATTTCAGTCCATGGTTGATTGAATCTATTTGGTTCTGGACCCAAGTCAAGGTGAAATATTATAGCAGAGTATGGTGTAGAGGAAAGTTGTTCACTTCAAGGTGGCCTGGAAAGAGACAAAGAGGGGTAAGGTCCCAATATCCCCTTCAAGTCATGCCTCAGTGACCTAACTTCTTTTCCTGACACCCCAACTCCTGATGGTGATACCCACTTCTCAATAGTGCTATTAGCTGAAGACCAAACTTTTAACACTGGCTTTTGGAGAACATTTAAAATGCAAACCAAAATGGTCACCAGTGTTCAAAAAAATAATAATATAAATGGTACACAGGCATGATAAAATTGGTATGCATCATGTCTGAACCAAATGAAGTGTGATGCATTAACTTCAATCAAAATGAATTTATCATGTTAAGTTTTGCGAGCTCTGAGTCTTAAAATCAAGTGATTGAAATATCTGTATTTTTACTGGAGCCTTTGGAGAGGAATTTGTTTCTTGTCTTTCCTATCTGTATCTTCTACATACTTTCTGCATTCCTTGGCTTGTGGACCCTAACAACCTTGGCATTATGCTGACTTTTATTTCTGTCAGCACATGTCTTTCTCTGATTCTTACAACCCTCTGCCCAATTCTAAGGACATTTATGATGACATTAGGCCTGCCAGGACAATCTAGGATCATCTTCCTTCTCAAGATTCATAACCTAGTCATACATTCAAAGCCTTTGAACCAGTTACAGGTTTCAAGTATTAGGAAAGCGACAAGTTTGAAGGTTATATATTCCATCCAGCACATGCAGTATTCTAATTAAAATGGATGAATTCAACATAAGTGGTAGATTGGGTGTGATAATATCCTTCACTCTTCACTGTTCCTTATTTCAAAATCTTTTGAAATATCTTTGTTGGTCTTCCCACCAATATTTTTCACAACTTTAAACTGGGTTGCCCTTTGAAACTTGTTTTAACAACTATAATGTGGTATAAGTGATGATATGCCATGAGAAATCATAAGGCTTGTATACTTCTGTTTTGGTCCTTGAAACATCACCATAAGAATAAGCCAGGGACAGCTGATGGGATGGTAAAAGACCTGTTGCTCAGTGATCTTTTTTAACTCAGGCAACAGTCAACATTCAGATACACAAATAAGACCACTTGGACCACCCAGTCTCCAGCCAACTTGTCATACAAGCTGATCACAAACAAGAGTGAGTCAAGTAAAAACGACATGACCCCTAGTTGAGATTAGCAGAATTACCCAGTTAACCCACTGAGTCTCAGAAATAGTAAATAATTATTACTTCAAGACATTGATATAGGGTATTTCAGTGGTTTGTCATTCAGCAATAACTAAATGATATTGTTAGATATCTTTACTTCTTCCAAAACCTCAATGTAGTGACAGTAGAAAGTCATTTCCATTTTCTTTCATTAACCCACAAAGACAGAAAATTTTGGAAATAATAGAGGATCACCTATATTTAGAAAGCTCAAGAATGAAAAGGCTAGTAGATAGATATAGAGAGAAGGGCAGAGAGAGAGAGAGAGAGAGAGAGAGAGAGAGAGAGAGAGAGAGAGAGAAAGGTACAAAGCAGCATAATTTGTTTGGAGTTCTTTTGAAGATTCTCTCATCATAGGCCACTGTTATGAACAGGAAGAACAGAAGCAATGATTGAATTCTAGCACTTTATCAAATGTTTATTCCAAAAATCTCCAAAGTCTGCTTTTTTTTAATGTAGGGTGTTTTGTCTCCACATGGTTAAACAGTACTAAAGGTGCCAGGGTTTTACTGGATGACTGGTCATCTCACATTATATAATGGGGCTTGGAGAATGTAAATGACCTGCCACAATGAGCCCATTGTTTAAGTAGAACTCTTGGTGTTTTCTTTTAATGCAGTCTTCTCTCTCTCTCTCTCTCTCTCTCTCTCTCTCTCTCTCTCTCGACAATCTTCTGCTGTCTCACACTGGGTCTTTCTGCCTTTTCAAAGAAGCTCCTCAGTGGTGTTTGTATTTTACTCATTTGGCCAGGGTTAGCTTTTGACTACCAAAATTTAATTAGGCAAGTGCAAAGTTCAGGAAAGAAGTGGGGATGGAAGTAGCAAATAACATAACAGGAAGGTCATATGTGGGCATCTGAATTCATCAACTCACTTGCCACTAAAGAGTCCACCACCAGGTGCAGTTTAGTTGTCACTTGGCAGTAACGGATTGAGTTTCTACATGGCTCTTCAAGCTATCAATTTATTATGGTCTCTGGAGTCAAACTCTCTGTTAAAGTTAATCTATATTTGCATCCACTCCCCAACACTAGCATCACTGCCTCAGCTCCACCTCAGATAATAAGAATTAGATTATCATAGAAAGCATATATATATATATATATATATATATATATATATCCCTTGTATGCACAGTTCACAGTTGGGTTTGTTCTCTTATGTGGATCTAATGTCACTCCTGGTATGATGGGAGGTGAAATTCAGTTGGAAATGCATGTTACATGAAAAAACATAAAAATGAAACTTCATAATCACCAGCTACTTACCTCATGCATGTGAGGAGTTCTTAGAAGGTCAGAGGTTGGAATAGGACCATGAATTGGAGTCAAGGACCCCTCTTGTAGCCTGCTTCTTAGTATTTCACATTCTCTACAGTCATATCCATTATGAGCATTACATTTTCATGGGTATTTCCAATACACCAGATAGAACTCAAAAAACAAGGGGAAAATATAAAAAATGAAGGTAGACCATAAAGAAAGGTATTTTTGTTTTGTTCTGTTTTAATGTATAAACAAAAGTAAGTGAAAACAGTGTATTTTAAAATGTTTTTGCTTTTGCTTTTGCAAAGACTGAGTTCCTAGAAGACTTGAGAAACGACATGCACAAAAAAGAATTTCAAATATGTTTATCATTTGCCCTATTTAAGAGATAAGTAAAGGAATTATGTTAATGAAGAAAACAAGCATGGCACTATTAAAAACAAAGAACAAATGCTGGAAATTCAAAATTCAGTCTCTAATGCACAATGACATTTCTGTCAGTGATGAATCAAATGCGTAATAGTGGTCAATATGGTGATATCATCTTAGTTTTCTTTGTGATGGTGAAATGGTGACAGGATCATTTAACAAATCACTCCCTGGAATGTATTCCCATTGTTAAATGAAACACAAATATATGCTACAGGGAATCTAAAGTCTCAAAGGATCATTCCATAACATGTCTGGTCCATGAAGTTTGACTTAGTGCATTGACTGGTCAGAAGGATTCACTTCCAAATGAACTCACTTGCATGGCTGGTGAGTGGGTGTGGGCTGTAGATGCTTGTTCATGCATGTGTCTCTGCCAGGTGCTTTATGCTTCTTCAGAGCATGCTGGTTAGGTTCCAGAAAAATATCCCATCGGGGGAAAATTTGCTATAGCTTTCTACAACCTAATCTTAGAAGTTATATAGTATTGCTGCCACCATAGCCACAATTCAAGGGCAAGGAGTGAGACATGTAGAGAAAGTGATATTGAAGTCATATTCTAAAACACTTCAGATACCTTTATATTTTTAGAAAAAAATAATAAAGAACATCAACTTAAAACTCTGTAGTCAGAGAAACTACTAAGTAGTGGAAAAGTTGATTGAACAAAAATGTTCTGACTTGGTACATATCAGGAAATTTACCTTCAATGCACTCATTCTCAGGAAGCTAAAATAAAATGTGTTTTACCAAGCCATGAGCAAAAACCAGCAAAGATGACTGAAGCCCGGGAAAGACATGGGATCTATGAAGAGACTAAGGATTCACAGGGTGTAGGGTTCCTCCAGGGTTCCAGCGTGCTTTTCATGAAGGTCAACACAAATCAGCCTAGACCAGGACAAATCAGAGAAATGAGGTTCTTACTAAAATGAAACTTTCATATTTTCACATGTTTGATTGTGTCAAGGGACATTTAATCAATAAGAGGAAATTCTGAGGTTCATCTAGCATTGGACATGTAGCAAACTGTAAATAAGGAAACAAAAGTCAAATTCAAAGAAAACTGATAGTTTTGCAAGAAAGAATGCATACTCCATGACCTCCTTGAGAGCAGTGCTTGTATGGTCATAGAACCGCTAGCATTAATGAAATAACTTACATAATGAAAATTCTGCTATCATTCCATCGGGAGAGTAGGATGCATGTTTAAATTTGGATGCGTAAATGGATGGGGACAGTGGGAGATTAAAGAATGCTAAATAATGATCTGTTATAGTAAGGAATTAGGAAGCGATGTCTAAAACTTAAAAATTTGTGCAGTTGTAATGTTAGCATGCCTCTTAAAGATAGTGATGCATATGTTTATTTAAAAATCTGGAAGTAGTTGCCTCTGGTCAACGTGGTAGGTTAGAAAGAATGTTGGGGAAGGTGCGTGCTATTTTCATAAAACTTTGAATCCATCTGAGTCTTTAGACTAAGGGATATGGGCACCTTCTTTGGGGCTTGGAGAGCACATTGCGGTTTTCACTGTGTGCTGCCTCCATCATGTATGTGGCCAGGAGAGCAGCGTTTGGTGGGTGTGTGTAGAACACAGCTGTTTCAGCTCCTCCAGAGCCAGCCAGGGCCACTCCTGGAATGCAGAACCACCATAAAATGTGCTGTGCACCCAGGGCTGGGGGAAGACCGAGGGTAAGCACCAGAGATGTCCTCATCAGCACCCTGCTGACTCCATGGCCTTGGAGGAGAGAGTGTCTTTAAAAGGACCTTTGATAAATGGACCAGAAATAACTATCACATCCTAAAAACTCATCAAGCTTCCCAGGAAATATGAATGTAAATAAAATATTGATTAAAAGCTAAAAGGATTTTAATTAGGTTACTTAGTTTAATAGTTTAATTTGGCAGAAACAGACAACTTGGACAAGGTTCTTTGTGTAAGCACATTTTAAATCACTAATTAAAATTTCAGATGGCAATCTGAGATTAGCAAAGGGATCTTCAAAGGCAAGCAAGATGCCCACTTATTTTATTTTATTAAAAAAAACTCAAAGCAATCCTGAAATATTGCATTGGGCCCTCTGTTTGAAGTAATGTGAATGCTCAGATATACAGTAATCCACTTTGACCTGTACATCATCTGTAATTAATTTATATTGAACAGAAAAAATAATTTGGATGAGCACACATCAATAAGTTATTTTTATTGAAGAATCTCATATTTTTAGTGAAACAGATAGAAGTGGTCATTCTAAAGCACACTGTTATCAAAAAGGAGAAACTGAGTCCTAAACATGTACACCCCACAGCACAATGAGACATCATTTATTCAGGGATTGAGCTAGTGCTCAACACCCGCAGCAGATCTATGTCAGGTAATCACACTCCAGTGTAGTAAGTGGCACACTTCAATGTCAACCTACATCTGTGCTCCTGTTTACCATAGTAAAGCATTCAGTCAGTATCAGTTGAGGGCAGCTGATTACAAAGACAAGCTCTGGAGCCACACGGCTGTGCTAGAATCCTAGTTTATCACTATTGGTCAAGTGTCCATGAGCAAATTTGCCTCAGCATCTGCATAGGCAGTATAAGTGTGGTGACAATAATTCCTCCTTCTCTTCAGGATTTGTGTGAGGATTGCAAGAGGGAATAAATCTTGAATATTTAGTACATGAATCTATGGGACATAGTCAATACCCAATAAAGGTTAGCTCTGTAAGTATAATATAATTTGGGTCATCAAATTGGAAAACTTTGAAAAGATTTATGTTTAATAGGAAAAAAGTAACAAGGAGAGCAGCGAAGACCATATTTTAAGATAAATCTTGACTCAACTCTCACACCCGTTAACTGTGTGCACCTTAAGGCAGTTACTCAGCTTCTTTGTGCTTCTGTTTTCTAAGTGACAATAATCACATCTCACTTAGAAATTCAATAAGACTAAGGTCCTACACAAAGCTTGACAACTGAGAATTGTTCAACACACATTAAGTTACCATACTTCCTCTTCTACAAGAAATATAAAAATATGGGAGATGTGTGGTGACTGCCTGATACGAATTTGCACACATGGTGATACCTGGAAATAGCATCCAGTAGTTTAAATTCTCTAGGAAGATGCTCAGCTATACACTGATTTGATATAAACTTCCCAAACCCAGGAGGGTCTGAGTATGATGTAATCAAAATCCATCACTCATCTAGTATAGAGGAGACAGTATTTTGACTCATACACAAATTAATCACACATGTCACAGATACTACTATTTACATAAGTGTCACTGTAGCTTTTGAACAAGTCATGGAACAATGAGCATGACATTGACTTTCCCTTAGATAACTTCAGAAAAAGTACTGAGGGCACCATATGCATTTCACAGTTGTGTTCCTGACGCCGGTCCAGACATTTGACTGATATCATGTTAAGATACCAGGTTGAAATTCTAACAGGACACTGATTTGCTGATAAAGTCACCACTACTTTTCATTGATGCTACAAATTACTGAGAATCAACTATTGACTGGAAAAACTGTAAACATATTTCCTGTAAATAAAGCAACTAAACATGCCTGTATTTATCTATATTTAACTAAGTTATTTTTAGACTGAAGTGATAGTGAATAAAAACAGTGAAAAGTGAGGAGAAAATCTGCATATAAAAATTTCAAAGAAATAAAAAGTTTAATCAGGCCCTCCATCCCCCTAATTCATGGTGTTATAAATAAAAACTGGATTTAAAATTACATTCATTTTGATAAAGCCAAAGATTGTTTTTCTTCACTTAAAATCACTCATTTCTGTTTTGAAGCCCCTGTTTCATTACAGCTGGAATAAGCCAGTTTCGAGTTGTATTTGCCTTTTAATTTCATCACCTTTTAAGTAAGTCACCACTTAATTCTTTGAAAACTCAGCATCTGTTGGAAATGACATGGGCTCTTTTCTTTTTTTCCTATCATTTTCTCCATCTACACCCTTTGTCACTCACCCTATCTTCATATATTTCGGAACCTATGATGTGTGCCCAGGTCTCTGTAACAATCATATGGTAGGTATTAGGAGAGTCCATGAAATTTTTAGAATGTACATTATAGCTTGGGAAGCAAACCTGATGTGTTATAAGAAATTAGAGGAAACTATAAGGCAATGTGTGACAGAAAGTTGTATTACACAGTTCTCAAGGTAGGTAGACAAGATGGTCCATTTTAAAATCTGATTTAAAGCCAGGTGAGATTTCAGATTCCCTGTGCTAAGCCATACTTCCAGTTTACTCCATTCTGCTTCCCAGATTCACAATGTGCAACTCTACAGTAATGAAACAAATCACTCATTGTCATGGTTTATGTCAGTGGTCCCCAAGCCTCATGAATTATGAACTTAACCAAATCTAGCATTTGTGATTGGTTCGTTGTCCAGCACTCAGATTGGTAGGGTGAATGCTGCACCCACCTATGGGTGAAGCCAGGATATGATGTGATGGCAGGAAGAAGGCGTGTCTCTCTCTCTTGCCAGTTTCCGACTTGCTGTTTGCAGTGGCCATAATGGCTGACCCGCCATGCCACCCTCCCTTGGAGCCAACTGAGTATGGACTGAAACCTCCAAGAACTGTAAGAAATAAACCTTTTCTTCCCTAACTTTGAGCATCAGGTATTTTGTCTCAGGGACCAATAAAAGGTAACTAAGACACTGGTCACACACCTCAGTCTTTTTTTGTGATTGCACAAACAGATGCATATATTAAAATCCAGCTGATCTTTCATAATATCTAGTTATTCCTTTTTTCTCTCATTTGGAAAAGTTGATCCTGTGACATGACTCAAATGATGTCCAGGTTTAATGGCACAGTAACCACAAGTGCGTCTTCTCAAGCAAAAGCTGTGTTTATTAGTATTCAGTAAATCCTTGAAAGAGATGTAAGCTCACATAACCACATAGCTCTTTATCTTTCATTTTCAGCTGTTCTTTGATGAACCTACTATCTTTGAAAATGCATCTTCCTTCCTGGAGAGATTGTTTAGCAGTCAAGAATGAAGGAACCTGTAATTTCCAGGCTTTGTGATTTTACTCTGAATAGTAACCAATATTGAGAGATATGTGTGCCACCTCTGCTTGGCCATATCCAAAAATATGAAGGTTATGTAACCAAAATCAAAGCCAGGTGTTATTCATTAAGTAAAAGATCACTAAATCCCATACAATTCATAATGGGCGTTATTCAAATTTTCCCTTAAATTATAAAAAAACCCTCCAAAAATAGAAATAAATCTTTAATTCTCATTAGATAAAAATCATAGTACAATTTTAATTCAAGCTCCTCTTGAGATAACTGATCATAATATTCTAGATAATGAAGGCTGGTCTAGTGCTTCTTCGTAATTGAAATCATCCTCCAATGCTCCAATGGACATCTTCAAATTTTATTCTTTCCATCCACTGTCAAATTCTCTGTTTGGTTTTCTCCTTTTTGTCACAGTATCACTGAACTGCACTATAGAGACAGTGCCCACTGCTCCCTTAAAGTCGCACATTTGTACCTAAATGTTATCATGAAGAACTTTTGGCATAAAATTTCTAGTCAAATTGACCTAATGTAAGAAAAAAACCCTGGAACCCAGACCTTGTATATTAATTCTCTTGCTTTTTAAATGTTGGATGTTAATGTTTAAAAAGTTATTGAATATCATTTTTGAGAAGCACAAAGCACTATTAAGGATGCTGAGTTCACTATCTGCTGAAACACAGTGTGGCCTAGTGGACCACCGTGTAAATTGTGTGATATGTTGTTCACAGTTTTTAAGAACAAATTTGCAGAATCATTGAGCTGAGGCTCACATAGCTCATCTTGGCCAACTGCCTGTAGTGTACCAGCTCATTTCATTGAGTGAACACTGAAATTGTTACAACATTTTTCTTCTATTGTAATCAAATGGCCCTTTGGGTACTTGATTCTTTTGGTCTTAGTTCTGTCTTCTGGAGATACCTGCTTAAAAAAAATAACTTTCTTCTACAAAAAATACTCCAGATCTTTGAGGATAGATTATATGTTCCTTTATCTGTTTCTTGCATTTTGTTTTGGCTCCATGATTAGTGCTACTTTGGTGAGATGCCTGTTTGAGAGAATTCTCCCAAGTCATTCACGTGCCCCTTTAATGGGGTGCATTGAAGTTAAAGAATGTTACAACCCATGGAGCCCCTGAGAGCAGGCACCAGTAGGAATTCTTGCTCTAAACCACAGGATATGCGTGGCATGTGACATGTGGTTTTTCTAACTCCTGGGAGAATGAATGGCATTTAAGCTTAATAAATATTGTTCTCTTTGTAAAATGCTATTAATAGCACTTCCAATATTTTACCTCCCCTCATTCTTCCTGGAAGGTGTGTGTCTCATGTTGGAGACCACTGGATCAGTGATTGAACTTCTAGGAACATTCTTGTATTTATTTCAAATTGAAACTGTGGAGGACACCAGGACAGTTCTCCTTGAAAGAAGAATATTCGACCCCATTTTGGCTAACCTGGCCCTATTTCTGTGTACTGATATATACAGAGCTGGGCGGGATAGTTCTTTATCCCCTTAATTGGCATTAAGCAATGCAAATGAATCTAGCAATGCGCTGATGTGTAGTCTTTAAACATATGTGACAGTTCAGTGATGTCCTACCTGTAGCTCCCAAGTAGTAAGCATGTGCATAAGCATGAGCTAGGCTGAGGGACACAGCAGCGTTGTCTGCTGAGACTGAGGCTGAAGAAAGAATCTATGACATATCAGGGCATAAAGATTACACATCGATGCTGAAGCATTAGCTCCAAAACATAAAATACTCCCTCAAACTCTGTTATATAGATTACTCTTTTTACATCTCTCTCTGCACATTGCAGAGGTGCTGTCTCACCTGCTACCTAGCCCAGCTCACAGCACTCAGATACTTCCCACCATTCCCACAGTCACTCATCCCCAAGCCACTTGGCTCTTTACAAATGAGTAAAATCTGAGTTCAGCCCTGGGTTGAGGCCTTTGTTCCAGTTAATAAATCATTCTAACTGGACTTTGGAGCCCTTGGCTCCCCACAACTACAAATACACCTTTGTGTCTTTATTCTTACCAAACATTGCACTGGAAGTAGTAGATTGGAATTACTTAATGGAATTCCAATAACTTTCCTGGGGATTACAAATGTGGACAAATTTCCTGGGATTACAAATGTGGACTCCCCTGGACCTTGGTGAGGTCCAGGCAGGGCTTCCTATTGAAACTATCCCACTAAAATATGAAATTCAAACAAAAGCATGAAGGTTCTCATCAGTGCTGGGACAAAGAGGACCTTAACCTCCTGGATGATGCTCTGTCCTTAATCCTCCTTTTCCAGATTTGTTATTCTGTTATTTTTGATTATGAGCTGTACAAAAGCTAGGATTAGGGTCATTTGCTTAAAAATAACCAAAAGTATTCAAACTTGAAACATGTCTGTTCTTTCCAAATTCTGTACCATCTCAAAACATGATACTTATATCATCTAACTCTCCATCCAAGACACATTATTAAATCAGGATTAGCAGGTCTACATAGACTCCTTAAATGTTTATATAAATAAACAAAATTAAAACAATCATAATTACTGACATTGAATGTTTAGAATATGTTAGGAACTATTTATTTAGATGTTTAACAGTATGATGTGTTAGAAACTACTAACCTTGAGTTTATGAACTATTCATTATATTTAAAATAGTAAGTTTTTAATCATTAACTGTAATCTGGGAAAATGTTAGACTTATAGAAGAATTGCAAGGAAAGTCCCCAAGAATTCATTGCACTCTCTACCTAATAATCTTACATAAACATGTACATTTGCCAAAGCTAAGAAACTACCATTGATGCATTGCCATTAACTGTAGAATTTATTGAAATGTATGAATTTTTCAATTTCCTCTTTCAAGTCCAAGATCCAATCTAGGTGCCACGTTGCATTTAGAAGTATTTTATTTTTTTCAGCTCATTTCCTTCTCATGGCAACTTATGAGTCGGGCACCATTGTTTTCTCCCACATTGTACATGAGATCATCACCAGAAAAATTGAATGACTGGCTGATGTCACACAGTACATGGGAAAACTAGGATCTGAACCTAGCAGTCTGTCTCCACAGTCTATATTCTTAATCCACATTCTATACTGTGATTCACACACAAAAAAAAGTACATGGAATACCTGGTACACCACTGTATTTTAACTTCCAGTGTTTTAGCATGTGTGCTTTACTCTAGGAGGTGGGGATTCTGCAGGTCTTGGGAGATTATTACAGTCCTTGCATGTTGGTATAAAATATTCCTTGAAAACATCTTCTTAAGCTTTGCTGAGATTAGTGTCAGTATTCTACATGCTTTAGAGCAAAGAACTGACTCATTTGTGTTGAAATAACTTTTCTTGAATAAAACTTTTCAAACTCTAACATTTTATTGGTCAGCTTCCCTATGTCTGGGACAAACTATCCAAGATCCAGGACTTAAAGTGAAGTTGATTTTACCTCAGAGTTTCAGAGGTTGCAATCCATGAATGACTGACTCCAAGGAAAGTAAAGTAAAATAAAAAACACTATGGCACAAAAAAACAGTATGTGTAGAAGAGAAAAGCTGCTTGACTCGTGGAATCCTGGAAACAGAAAGCAGGAGAAGAAGCAGAGAGGAAAGGATGGGGCTGGACGTAAAATCCAAGGTCAGGTCCCCATGGCCCATTTCCTGCAACCCGTCTCCCTCCAAATACCCTATTCAGCTGGGAACTTAGCGACTTCAAGGTTGGTGCCCTCAGATTCCAGTCACCTCTCCTGGAGTCTCCTAAGCCATCAAGGTTAAGCAACACAAACCTGTCTGTGGGTCACAGAGCGTCCCCTTTCAATAGACGCTGCAGGACTGAAGACCTACATTTCCATTAAGTACTCAGGTGATGCCCATGCTGCTGGGCTGAGGACCACATTAGCATTAATGAGCCTCTGGGCTTCTAGACTGTCTGTGTGTCCTTCCTTCTACAACATTCTGTGGAACAGATGGCTGAGGCTTAGAGAACAGAAAAGATTCAGGCTGTTCTGCCAGAGACTGTTACCCATTTCAGACACCAGGTTCATTAAACTACAGTTTGTTAGTGTTTTAACCTTTGAATTTCCTCCTTATTTATGAGAATCATTGAAGCAGAGCATCTGTCTAGAGTTCTGTTATCTTATTCTCTGTCATTTGTGAATAAAAATCAAGCAGCAAGTGTTTTTCTTCCCAATCTTTCATTGTCCAACTCCATCCAAAAATATTTTAATTATTATGCAGATTTTCTGCAAGGCTTAATTTATTCTAAAGTGGTAACTACTACTGTAGTTTGGATCTTTAATGACCCATATGATACAGGCTTATTCATTAGACAGGTACTACTGGGGAGCTATGGAACTTTTAGGAAGTGGAGCTTATTGAGAGATCTGTAGACCATCGGACGCATGTCCTTGAAGGCAAGAGTAGTTCCCCTGCCTCTTTCTGTTTCTCTTTGCTGCCTGGGTCATAATATAAATGGCTTTGTTTCTCCATATGCACCTGCCATGATGTACTCAAAGCATGTGGACCTCTGAGCATAGCCTAGGAACTCCAAAACTGTGAACCAAAGCAGTTATCATTAGTTAATTGCCTCAGGAATTTCATAATACTGATGGAGAGCTGACTAGTTCACTGTGTCTGCTGAGTTTGTCACACTCTTGTATTTGTCTTAGGCCACACATTCTGCCTTCCATCTACCATGTGTGGTGTTTTAAAAATGAGCAGGTCAAGTGTCTCTTTTACTGCCATATTGATTTCTTTTTATATCACCTCCCACTCCAGACTCCAACAGATTTCTTCCACCTTGAAAACATTTGCAGTTGCAACAATGTCATGTCCCTTCTGCTCCTTTATTTCTGTTTTGTTTATTTTAAGAATTTCCATCTCCTAGTCATTTAGCATCTCTAGCATATATTTTATATATTTTCTTGGAACCTTTTGAAATCTGCTTTCATAAAACTCAGTTTTGAATGTGAAGTACTAATTACATTCATGTTTGATAATTAGCAACACTAAGATGAGATCATTTTTTCTCTAAGTTTCTTCTTATTATTTCCTGCATTTTAGACCATGCACATGTCCTATTATTTGGAGTCCACAAATGTGTCCTTTTTTATAAAAGAGAAATAAAACCAAACTAGCAATTCCTACCTCTGCTTGCTTCCTTCCTGTAAGATGAAAGTGCTAAATCTTCCTTTAGGCTGATCATTTGCATATTTTAATTTTTTTAATGGGGTAAACGAAAAGTCTTAGGCCATGTTCTGCAGAGCTGATCCAAACCTGGCCAAGGGCAGAAGAACATGCTAGGAAAATACTCTCACTCTGGAAGGAACACCTAAGGGAACAGTATCAGGATCAAACTCTTGGCAAAAACAGCACCTCTTCAGGGACAGTCACATTGTCATCCTTCACAGGGGCAGAGACAGTGGCTATGCTGTCATATTACATTTTTTGCAGATTAAATTACAACCAAGATTTTAGGGTCCAGAGATATCCTGTGCATAAATAACTGGCCTCTGGGGTTAGATGTTTCTGGAAAGTAGTAAGTTTTTAAATCAAGATGACAATGTGGCACACAATGTGTAATAGGTTCGTGTTTTAGGGAGCAAGTGACAATGCCAACTTGCTTTGATTCATACATAAACAGCAATGGGGGGTTGTGGGTGAGGAACAGTCTTGCCCCTGTCAACACCTGCTGAGATGATTGCCCATCTGAAGAAGTGGATGAAGGAAAAAGGAAATTCGGATGAGAATTCTCAGTCATGGGTAGACTTGGGCAATGGTTTTGCTCTTTGGTTTTCTCTTAACTACTCAAGTGTCATTGATTCATCAACATGCTAGTGACACCCAGAAATGATGAAGGAGGATATGCTCTAAATTTATAGTAAGATATAGAAGTAAAGAAAAAATGTACCAAAGGTTCAAAAAGAAGGAGGTGAAAGAGCAAGGCAGTCCACACATGCAGTGCTGTGTGTGGTACATGAAGATGGCTAGAAGTGACCTTCTGTGTAATCCGCTATTTCACGTCCTCCACCTGTATCAGATTAGATCTCTTCCTCCACAAGTACCAAATCTCTTCCTCTGTCCAATTATATTACTGATTCCACCCAACACTTTGGCTGCAAGCAATTAAATAATCTAATTTCTTACCAGTACTCTCAGCAACTTATCTTAATGTACCTTCAAATTTCTGTTACTGCTGTTTATGTACTTATTACAATATACTTTATAGAGATAGAGCTGTGAATACATAGATCAAACACTGAGCACCCTGAAAGTAGGCTATCTCATGTTACATTAATAATTATGTGATAGGAAACAGGGATACAGACAAGTGGAGATGGGAAGGGGCTTTTGAGATGGGGGAGGTGGGAGTCAGGGGAGGAGAAGGAGAAGTGAAAAGGATCAAGATGCCATATGTATGTGCACCAACTTCTCATGAGGAATTTGAACCTATGTAGTGTCAGCCAGAGTCACTTACTTATCTATATTCAGTGGTGCCTAAACTGGACTAGTCAATCCAAAAGTCCCAAGGATGTGGAAACTGGAAGACATAGCTAACAACAAAGGAGAATCTGGCATCAAAAACATCTTGCATGTTTGCTTGCTTTCAAGAAGTACCATTGTAAGAAGATAAAGTCAGAAGGTAGAGATTCCTCAGAGCCTTGTCTTCAGAGTTAGCCTGCATCACTTCTGTGGCGACATTCTACTTGACAGTCAGGGAGCTCAGATTCAAGTGGAGTGACCTAGGCCTCACTCCTCCACAGAAGAAGTGACAAGTTGAATCCCACAATTTAAAGGAGAGATTTCATTTGGTTCATGGCTTCAGGGGATTCAGTCCATGGTTACCAGGCTCCAAGGCAGGAAATTCACAGTGGAAGGGTGTGGCAAGAGCAAAGATACCTGGTTCTTGGCTTGAGAGAGGAAGCGACTATGTAACAGATATAGTACCATGATCATGCCACCATAAGACACCCACACATACCAGAAGTACAGTTTTCTAGTAACTCTGGTGACACTCAAGCCAATCATGTTGACATAATGAGCTTCACTACCACATACTACAAACTGCTAATCTGATTAGATGTTAGATTTGGGGGGAAACCATAAAAAAATTTTTTCAAAAAGTTTTGTATAAACCATTCAATTAAGAATAATAACTCATACATTTTTAAAACTTTATTTTGTATTTAAAACTCTAATTTTGACTTAAAACCCTGAAACTTCTTCATCAAAAATGACTGCTAAAACATTTCAATTTGGGGGATGTGTTGACAGCTTCAAATCCTACAGTTAAGCATATTTCTGCTATTTACCCAATTTGAAGTGAATGTTCCATTTTTATTTTGAGGAGTTTGTAGTTGAAATAAACTGGAAATCATTTTGAATTATTTACTAATTGACCCATTGTGCATTAAACTTTGTTTGACTCTCACTATATTAAACAAATGCCTCAATTCTTCATGTTAACAATGTACATCTTAGAAATAAAGTGAATGTAGGTATAAAACTAAACAATTAAGAACTAATCACTCTCTGCAGAAATATGTTTTTGGTTTTTATGGTTCTTACCCAAATATATTTTCTCAACTTATACTCTTTAATAAGATTGTTTAATACTTATAAATTAAACTAGAACATCCCTTCTAATATAAAATCTTATAAACTTAAAGATCACACCCCTATTAACCATGTGTCTTCCCTTCATACAGGTGCAAAATATGCACAAAACCATATTTTCTGAAAAAAATGGAATGACTATGTAAAGCATAAAGTCAAATGATAAATTGTTTTAAAGTCACAGTCATTAATTCAATTAACATGTTGATTAAACATTTACTTAAAATTGGATGCTTTGGGTTAGAAATAAATCAAATAAATACCCTTCTTTATTTTCCTTTTTCTTTATGATGGGTTAGCTTTCATATGTATTATTTTAATCCATCTATAATATATACCAACATAAAGCATGAAACATATAGTTTTTATTGATATTTCAAACTGCTACTCTTATATGCTAAATGCTAATGTACTCTGATGTGGCTCTGATTTTTTTTTCTTTTGAGACAAGGTTTCACTCTGCAACCCAGCTGTCCTTGAGCCCACCATGATTCTCTTGCCTCAGCTTCACCAGTGCTGGGATTTCAGGAGTGCACCACCATGCCTGCCTTGATTCTTAACTTTATGATCATATTCTATTAATCCCTGGATCTTTGATGTTTTTAGATGCTGTATTACTGTAGCTTTAAAATATATCTCCATTTGAAGTTTTTATTGTTTTCATTTTTGTATTTGGTAGAGAGGAGATCATTTATTATCATTGAAATTCAAGCTGTAAAAATCAGCCTGTATCTGTGTCTAGGTTAGAATTTAGTGCCCACTCCTTACTAACAGCTAACAACTTTATGTTGGACCAGTTCCTTCACCTCTCCCCAAATGTGCCCAATAGTACACAAAATAGAAATGATAACATTCGTAGAAATGATAACATTGTAAATAAGTTAATAAAAATATGTTTGGGCTGATTGAAAAATGGCATATGCTAAAAAAGTTGACTAAAAATCTCTAGAGTGCAATATGATTGGAAATCTCTAGAGTGTAATATAATTTAAGATATCTAGAGTATAATATGATTGGAGATCTTCAGAGTGTAATATGATTGGAGATCTCCAGAGTGTAATATGATTGGAGATCTCCAGAGTGAAATATAATTGGATATCTCCAGAGTGTAATATGATTGGAGATGATTTCCAGCTCCTATGTAGTCATTGAGGAGTCTACAGATTTTACCAGTGGTCTACAGACTTTACCATCCAGGGTAAAGAGTAAGATCCAGATGACTTTCTATGGGAGGTTTGTTTTTTTTTTTTTCAGCCTGTTGGGTTCCACCATGGCCTCGGTCGGATCTAGGGGGCTGCTCTCTGGTTCTCCTCTTGCCTCCCGCTGGAGGAAGGCGTTCACCAAGAAGGTAGGCGAATTGCTTCTTTGTGCAGCCTCCTGGGTTCCACTATGGCCGTGGCCGAATATCAGGGGCCACTCTCTGGTTCTCCTCTTGGCTCTCTATGGGAGGTTTTATACGTTCCATTTTGCAATGATATTTGTCATCTTATTTCCACTCACTTCTTCTTGGCCAGAATGTAGACACATGTTCACATCTAACTGCATAGGAACCTGAGAAAGAAGGTCCAGCTGAGTATTCAGAGGATGTTTGAAAGAGATGTGGTGAACTACTAACCAGTCTCTCCAACATGTGCAATTTCTGCCAGAATGTCTGATAAATTACTAACTATTCTAATTGTTATTACGGACTTTCAGATGCAGTCCAGCCAAACCAATAAGTGAGCCAAACCAATAAATTCTGCTTATATGAGGTACAGAGCATTGAAACAACCTAGAAGCAAGTCCAGGGAGAGCCAGGGATAGTTGCAGTGTTAAAGCAACATTTAAAGGCTTATCAAAAGAAGTGGAGTTGGATTTTTTGAAAAAGAGATGAAGACAGTTTCAAAGAGCATGACCAAAGATCTAGAAAAGAGAGATGTGAGGGAACTGAAGAATAAGATGGAAACCAGTTTCCAAATTCAATAGCAAACCAGTCAAATTTTAAAAATTGTAGGTCATTGTGGGTTCCTGGGCATGGTGTGGTCAAAATAACTTCTTAATGCTTAGAAATAATCTTGGACATAGAGTGAATGAGCAGTTAAACTAAGCACATTAGCTAAGAAGCTGTTGGAGTTGTCCGATTGTGTTGTTTTGGAAGCCTAGACTATAATAATGCGAGGTGGGATGAAAGCAAAGAAAGAAAAGACTATTTAAAAAAATAATTATAAGACCAAAGTCCCTCATTAAAATTCAGATCCTGTTATAGAAAAATGTGTAATTAAAATCTTAATCTAAAGAAAAAAAGCAACCATGCCTTCTATAGTCAATTTCTCAAAAACAAATTTATTATGGTTTCTTTAGAATATTTTCAGTGCAAGCCACATATAAGTGCTTGGAACTAAAAAGCCCTCAGTCTACAGTGTAGTGGAGAAATTAGATGAAAATATAATGAGCAGGCAGGGGCACCTTTCCATAACAACAGCAGAGTGTGTTTTAATCGTGTTATGCTTAAGCACTTTTAACAACATATGGGACATGCCAACTATATGCTTAATTCAGACTTAGCAAGACTGAAGAGAGAAAAGGACAGTCCAAGAAGAAGGAAAATATATCCAAGTGCTCAGAACTTGTTAATGCAAGGGTGGGACACAGTATTTATGGAGTGTTAAGGAAGGACTTGGAATGTACCTGCACACGTCTTAACTAGACAGTGACTGTATTTGGCTAGTGATTCAGAATGATACAGGTTGATGTTTTAAAATCTAATCTTTGATTCAGTGCACACTCTGAGGACTGGCAATATAGCAATATTGGAGGCTCCATCTCCCAATGTGAGAAGCAAATGGACACAGACTCCTGAGGGCTCAAGATGGGTGTGCAGAATGAATAAGAAATGAGCTGCTGGCCAAGTGTGGTGGTAATATCTGTGCTTGGGAGACTGAAGCAGGAAGATCACTGTGAGTTAGAGGCCAGCCTGGGTTACATAAGCAAATTCAAGGTCATGTCACATTTGATGTGGTATATTACAAAAAAGAGAGAAAGAAAGAAAGAAAGAAAGAAAGAAAGAAAGAGAAAGAAAGAAAGAAAGAAAGAAAGAAAGAAAGAAAGAAAGAGAAAGAAAGAAAGAAAGAAAGAAAGAAAGAAAGAAAGAAAGAAAGAGAAAGACAGAAAGAAAGAAAGAAAGAAAGAAAGAAAGAAAGAAAGAAAGAAAGAGAAAGACAGAAAGAAAAGAGAAAGGAAAGATCCCAGAAAGCAAATTGCAAATTTCTATGAGCTAAAAGGAATTCCAGAAATCCTATAAATTAGAGAACACTGAAGACAAGAAGTAATAACTGTTTTTTTATTCTTAATAGTAACATGGCAAAACTAAGAAATCTTAGGGCATCAAATGCAACTAAAATGTGGTTGTCTCACGAAAGTTAAAGTCTCCATATGACACCAATTGTCAAAAATCACTGAAAGAATTATAAAGCATGAGATTAAATGTCTCACTGAGGATACAGTGTCCCTTTCATTCATTCAGTTGAACAAACTATCTCAAAAAATGGAGTCTTGGTCTCTTACTCTGTTTTATGGTTTTTCCACCAAAGCTTGATGACATCACCAGAGCTAGGAGATCTAGAAAAACATTTGGAAAGGCAAGGGAGATGAGAACTATGTCTCAAAAAAGACTATTAGAAAGTAGACTTGGTAGCAAATACACAGGAAGTCAACTAACTTTTCAAGGCAGTTGTAATACCAAAAGTACCATTAACTTGTACTAAAAGGGACGGACTAAACTCTAAATGACCTATAACCACCCAGTGTCTGTGGCTAAGGGATGAACTGCCAAGGATGCTTGGTGCACAGAGAAGACATGTTCCCAGGGACACACTTCACGGTGAAAGACGGCAGGAAACAGAACAAGGGGCCACAGAGAACCAAAGACCTGGAGGCTGCTCCCAGGAAGTGAAGTAGTGTCTAATCAAAGGCAACAGTCAGAAGCATTGGAGTTGCGAAAACACAGAGTTGCTACACCCAGACCCACATGTGGCACGTGCCTCCCATTCTTCTCTGGTCTGAACCCAAGCATTTATTGCAGGGATCCTGTCTTTGTTCCACCATGGTTCCTGAGTGTGTGGGGCGCACACCTGGCCCTTGACACACTAACAATCACATATCACTTCCTGTCATGATCTTTCTGGCCCCAGAAAGATCTTCTTCTCGCTGAGCTTGGCACGCTGGCTGGAGAGTAATTTTAGGCTGTCTCACTTGGAAAGGCGACCAGCACCCTCGGCACATGGCAAGGAAGGAAACTGATTATTTCAGGACTACAGGGGTCTTTATTGCACTTTGCTGACGGCTCCAAGTCTCCCTCATCCAGCAAGGATGTGCTAGTGTTACTTCACCTCTTCGATGTGAGGACTCTTCTCACAGCTTGTCCTGACCATTAAAGTAGAGCAAAAGTGCTATGTGTCACATTTAGGTGGAAATAAGTATTTCTATTTTTTTTCTTTCTTCGAGTCAGTGTATGAGACCCCTCTTCATCACCAGCGTCTGTAACAGTTTAAGTGGTCTTCTAGGCCCAACTGGGGATGAGGCAGCCCAGAGACCCCCACAACCATGAGGAAAGAGCAACCTGAATAGGAACCAAACTTTCTCTCTGCAAACCGCTCTACTGTCTGGGATGTGATGATCACTGCACATTAATAACCATCTACCCAGATGATCCAGATACTAAAATACATGGCACAAATTGTGGGCAAGGACTTAAAAGTTACATGAATAGGAAGGGAAAAAATAACCTCAAAGACAGTACTGGATTTATGGGCATTCATTATCTTAGGCTGAATTATTCCTAGAATAAAGCCTAAATTTAAACAACTCAGATAGTTCAAACAGAGATTTAACAAACTAATGACATATTCAGAGGACTATTTTTGAAGCGTCAAATAATGAACATATATGATATTTTAAATTCTTTAATATCTCTATTATTTAAAAAAGTATTTCTAAGGTCAGAAGATTATTTTAATTGACTTCAAGTAAAGGAAATTAACAAGTTCAAATGCCTTCAATCTATAATCAGTTTGAACACAATTAAATCTATACACAAGGAAAGTATGCCTCTTCTATGAACATTTTAACTTTTTAGAGATCTTTAGTAACACACTTGCTGATGTTGAATTGAAATATAAAGCAAGGTCTGGGGATGAACCATAATACTAGTCTGATAATATTACATGTTACAGATTTGATGTTCAGAAATATCCTTAATTTCTAAAAGCGACATTTGCGTCTGAGATCTGGTGTTTATCTGTGAAAGAAGAAAGAGAATTTGTTGAGTTGTAGTAAAAAATGTTCTCATTAGTACTTTGGCAAGAAACATGTAAAATCTATGTTTCTTTTCACTTTCTTTAAATCCTGGGCTTCCTGGGAGACTTCAGAAATTTGTCTTTATGTTCCAACTTTGCTATTTTAAATGAGAAATACTGAAGAAAAATACTTATTTATAACATTGCTCAAAAGCTCCACTCCCTGGCTCATATCTTATGTACATTTTTTCTGTGTTGTGATTGCATTACTTGAACTTCCAGTTTACCTGGAAATGTGTTATCCTTAATGCACGGATGCATAGGTGAGCATTAAGTAGGCATAGGAGAGATATTTTCACTCTCAGGGGACAAGTAGAACCAGAAGGAAAAGTCTGATGGTACCCAAACCAAATGAAAAGAATCTAGGGAAAGCTGATGGTTCTTTCAAACTTGGAAAGAAACTTAACTGAAATCTAACATGTGGTACACATGGAACCTATAATGTATTTGGCTACAAGTATTTTTTGTTTGTTTCTTTGTTTTGCTTCTTCCATTTGTCTCATGATGTTTATTGAATTAGGCTTCTAAACCTTCAGAATAATGGTAGCAAGGATAGTTACATCAGGAAAAATCAAAGCCCATCCACAATTCTCTGCAGTGCCCCAGCTCTTGCTCTGTGTCCCTCTGATTTTCTGCCAATTCATCCTTTGGACCATAAAGGACAGGAAATATGCCGGGTCCAAATTTACATCCCATTGTCTTTTTTTTTTTTTTTTGATGTCCCACTGCAGTAGACATCAACCTGATTGGCTTTGGCATGTACCTAGGGGATGGTAGAGCACACTTATGGGTCTATCTGGGAAGGTCATGGATGTATGACCTCAGGGTCTGTATCCAGTCCTCACCTTTTCCTTTTGGCCAGTGTTCCATGGCCCTGCTTCCTGCTCCCCATGAAGTAAGCATCTTAACTCCAGAATGTCCTTACCCCATGAAACATCAGCCTCAGAGCCAACCAATCATCTACTGAATTCCCCAAAATGGCAAACTAAATTGAACTTTTCCTCCTTTATGTTGTTCTGTCAGGTTCTATGAAGCAGATACAGGAAAACTTAGTAACACTCTTTCCAGATCAAGGATTTACTGAACACATGAGATCTGTTAGGTGTCAAGAGCTACGGATGTCAACATGGTCAAATGATAACTCCGAGGTAAGCTCCTTGGGCTACAAACAGCATTTCAGGGGAGCAGGTCTATCCAGTGAAATGAATCTAACTAGAGTGACTTGGGAATAATTATTTCTTTT
Organism: Hydrochoerus hydrochaeris; assembly: GCA_004027455.1. Classification (NCBI taxonomy): domain Eukaryota; kingdom Metazoa; phylum Chordata; class Mammalia; order Rodentia; family Hydrochaeridae; genus Hydrochoerus; species Hydrochoerus hydrochaeris. Next base: position 19,368 of record PVLA01012543.1, on the reverse strand, counting down.
AATGTTCTTCAAACATCACCATTTATTCATCTTCATATGCCTTTCTTGAGCAGGTCCAACCTTACACGATCCTCCAGAATTCCCTACCTGATCCTCCATGTTAGATCTGGACATTTATCACTCTGGTGATTTGAGCAGGTGTCATGGGTGCATTCACACTACAGACTTATGCTCAGATTGTTACTCCAGCCGTGATGTTCTTATATTGAAGCAATTCTTGGGAACATGCGCAATGTTAGTGAAGCCAACCAAAGTGTTAATTTTTAATTAACAGATTAAAAAAAGCAGGAAATGAGTGTAAAAGTCTAAATTACTATTTTAGTAACCTGAAGTATTTTATTTTAGTGGGATAAAATCTAACTTCTTTGGCATGGCCTATATCAATCTCTATAAAATAGTGTTCACTATTTTTCCAGTTTCCTTTTCAACTGACTTCTCCATCCCTTACATTTCAGGATCCCTACACTGTTCCTTGGCCATGCTGTTCTGTATCTGTAATACACTTGTCTATCCTCTGAGAAATTTCCACTTCTTTACATTTAAAACTCAGGTCTTCATTTCCTTCCAGGCTTTCCTTGCTGTGCTGTGAGCTAACCCTTCATCCGAGGTTCCACCGTCCTCATTCACAACTTGATTACATGATTTACCAAAATGTACTGCAGGCATGCATTTACATAAATGTTACCCTGCTACCTTGTATGCTCCTGATAGGAAGGGACCATGTTTTATTCATACTTGGATCCTTAGCATCTAACACACTGCTGCCTGCCCTAGGGAAGGAACTCAACAAATATTTGTGGAATGAATGACTAAAGATAAATCATAATAGGTGTAAGGTAGTCTTGATGATAAGAAAGATTTGTCTTGACACCTGGGATAAAATACAACAAAGGACATATGAATGAAACAGAATAATTCTGACATAAAATATCCTTGTTGAGGAAGCCACAGTGCACTAAAAACTGTCACACATTAGAAACTTTTCATTTTGAAACCAATTTTGCTATAAATTATAGCTTACCTCCTTTTAAAAAATCCCAAAAAGATGGATATCAGTTATTGAACAATCAAAAATTTAAAATTATATTCAACTCACAAGTTAGGAGATGCCGAAGTAGGTAGAATCTGTTGAGTTCTAAATAAAATTGGCATTTCCTCATTTTCTGATGTTAAAGTGCTGAAATATGCTCTCAGATATTAACATGTTTGCTGATGGTAACTTGGCTTGGCAGAATAAGAATGCTAGTGTGAGTTTATGATCATATTTTCATTACAAAACGCAGAGCTATATCTAACGCAGTTTATTGCTTGGCATTGTTAGTCACACGTCTGCATGCTGCTTGAGTGCTATGAGTCCTGTTCAATTTGAACAGTGAAGCTGTGCCTGAAAGGCCATCTGGTAAACACTTTAGCCTAGGTCCACAATTGCAAAGTGGTGAGTGAATGCATGTAGAAGAATTAGTTAAACCAGATGTTGTATATGATAGAGTTAAAAAGCCATTTAAAAATTGCACAATTAAGTTTTTTAAAACATAGTATACATAAATGTAATATAAATATTATATGTTAACATAAATATATTAACTCCTGCATGTAAAAGCTTATATCCAAGTAAAAAGGATTACTTTGTTATTCTTTGTATACTCCATTTATCAATCCTCTCCTGGTAATGTATTATGGAAAATTTTAGACCAATTATAATAAAAATTTAGGCCAGACCTATAAATTCTGAGCAATAAATTATGTCTAGAAGAACATTCAAGTCACCTTGAATTTAATTAATGCAAATACTCTGATGAAAACTAAGAGTTCAAAGTTAGGTAATATCCCTTTCTTACCCATATTCCTGAAAAGGAAAAAAAAGGCAAAATGCTTTTTTGATCACATTTAAAATATATGACAGGGCTTTTCAGTATAATTTCGACTCAGGGATTGTGATACCACCAGCCTTGCCTTTGTTGCCCTAAATTATTTTGGTATCTTAGGTCTCTTCATGTTCCAAATGAATTTGAGGATAATTTTTTCTAATGCTGTGAGGTATTATATTGGTATTTTGATTGAGTTTGCATTAAATCTGTGGTCAACTTAACCCCAACTGAATGGAATTGGCATGGTGCTAAGCGCAGATGGCCTGCCTGAGGAAAGTTGCCAGGATAAAAGGAGGCGTGGAGAGGAAGAGTGTGGTGTTGCAGGTTCTCCTAAGTGATGTTGTTTGGAGCTGTTGGTTGTCCTGGAGGAGCTTGTCATGCGGGCCGCCCTGATACGGACTTGGCTGTTATCACTGGAGGAGCTCGGGACCCCATTCCTGAGAATGGCTGTGGTTCGCTTTCAGGAGCTCTGGTCCTTACGTTGAACATCACTTCCTGGCTCTGGAAGGGAAGATGTGCACTATTTAACCTCCAGGAGAAGCTTGTCACTCTGGCTTCCTGACATGTACTTGAGTGTTCTCATTGTCAGAGGAGCTCCAGGACCTCATTGTCACTGAAGAGGGCTGTGGTACTTCTCAGCGGAGCCCTGGCTCTTATTTTGAGCGTTGCTTCTTAGCTCCACTGCAAAACCCTCAACCTGCTGGCATAACTCCTTCATCCCACTGGCACAGAGTTTCTAGCTTCCACTGCTAACCTTTGGGCCTTTCCAGTGCAGATTCATAAAACAGACTTGAATGAGTCATTGTGGTGGGCTCTAGGCCTCCAGTTGGACTCGTGGGAGGCATTGTCATGGGCTCTGTGTCTTTAGCTAGACTCACGCAGGACATTGCTGTGGGATCCAGGGCCTTGGCTAGGTTTCCTTGGGTCGTTAGTGTTGTGGGCAATTTTCCTACACTTTCTTGTATTTAACTCTGGCTGACCATCATAAAATACTATAAATTCTGTGTGCTATATATAATTGTTCTCCTTGCAACCCCTGACTACAACAGTCTGCTTAACAATTTTGGGAGTATGTCCACTTTCACTGTATTTGTTCTTCCTACCCAAGAACAAGGATATCTTTTGAGTTTCTCATATCCTCTTTGATTTCTGGTTTCAGAGTTCTGTAGTTTTCAATATAAAGATATTTTCCTTCCTTCATGAGATTAATTCCTAAGTATTTCATTTTATATGCTATTGTGAAATGTATAGCTTCTTTAGTTTCTCTCAGTGAGCTTGTTATTTATATACAAGAATGTTGTTGATTTTTGAGTGTTAATTTTGTATTCAGGTATTTGATTGAAATTGGTTATTAGGTCGAAAAGTCCTTTGGTGGAGTTTTTGGATCTTCTTGTAGAGTAACATGTCATCCACAAATAATTATGATGTAACTTCTTCATTTCCTACCTATATTCCTTTTATTTCTTTCTCTTGTTTAATTGCTCTGGCTTAGTGTTTCTAGAAATTTAGCGAATTGGAGTCATCATAGTGGGCATCGTTATCTCACTCTTGATTTTAGAGTGAAAGTTTTCTGATTTTGACCATTTAGTATGTTGTTGCCTGTTGGTTTGCCACAGATAGCTTTCATCAGGTTGAAAAAAAGACCATATATTCCAACTTTCTTCAGAACTTTTATCATGAATGAGTTTTAGATTTGGTCAAATGCCTTTTCTGTGTCTATTGAAATGATCATGTGGTTTTTGCCCTTGGCTCTGCTGATATGGTGTATTACATTTATTGATTTCTATATGTTGAACCATCTTTGCATCTATGTTCATTAGGAAATTGATCTATAGATGTGCTTTTCGGTTGGATCCTTCTCTGAATTTGGTATCAGTGTAATACATGGTTCTAGGAATGACTGGGGAGTATTACTTTCCTTTCAACTTCATTAAAGTATCTGAGGAGTGATGGTATTAGATCTTCTCTAAATTTCCTGTCAAGGTACTGACAAAATAAATAAATAAATAAATAAATAAAACACCTAAGGATCAACAGAACAGACAGAAGATGTAGAAACAACCCCAAACACACTCAGCCACCTTATCTTTGACAGAGGGGCCAAAAACCTTCACTGTAGAAAAGATAGCCTCTTTAATAAATGTGACTAGACAAACTGGCTATCCACACGCCATAGATTAAAACTAGGCCCATATCTCACACCATACACCAAAGTAAAAATCAAAGATCTAAATATTAGAAACACTAAATCTTCTGGAAGATTAAATAGAATAAGAATAAGTAGAACACTTGAAGACATTGGTATAGGAAAAGAATTCATGAACAAAACCCCAGTTGCACAAGAAACATTTACAAAGAATCAACAATCAGGATCTCATCTTACTAAAAGTATTTGCACAGCAAAAGAAATCACTAATAAAATAAAAAGATAACACATAGGGTGGGAAAATTTTTTTGCCAGTTTTTCCTCAAAGGATTAATATCTAGAATATATTAACAATTCAGAATAAACAGATACCCCAAATTAAAGACTCAGTCAAAAAATGAGCATCTTCAACAAACAGACATTTCTCAGATGAAGAAGTACAAATGGCAAATAAACATATGAGAAAATGCTCAAGATCACTGGTTATTGAGAGATACAAAATAAAACAACACTGTGATCTCATCTCACCCCCAAAAGAATTGCTATTATCAAGAAATCAAGGAATAACAAATTCTGACAGACCTGTGGGCAAAAGGAACCTTTCTTCACTGCTGGTGGGAGTGTAGACTCAAACAACCACTGTGGAGATCAGTGTGGAGTTTCCTCAAAAAACTAGGAATAGAGGGAGAGCCAAGACCGAAGCAAAGCTCCCGCCTGTAAGCCTGCTGGTGCACGGGCTGGGGTGAGGAACACAGCTACTTCCCCCCATTCCTCTCTTGAGCACCCACCCAGGTGGCTGACTCCAAGGTGCTGTATTGTTTGACAAGACTTTGCAAGTCTAAATAGAGCCAAGCAACTATTTGGAGGACAACAATATGCAACATACTAACTGTGGTGGATTTCCTACTGTCCTATCACTGTTTTGATTCATTTTATTACTGTTGTATTCCTTTTAAAAATTAAAGAGAAAAAAAGAACTGAAGGAGTTAGTGGGATCCAATATGTACAATCGATACTGTAAGAGTGAAAGTGGAGGAAATGTCTAAAAAGGGAAGGTGGTAGCAATTGTTAATTTCCTATTACCTTGTTTGAAGTTCTGTATCAATTCCATTGTTTTATTCTGCTTTGTTTTGTTAGATTCTATTATAGCTGATGGTATGAGAAGCTATTTTGAAGATAACAAGATATATGTTGGTAACCATTGTTGATCTCCTATTGTTTTGAAGTCCTGTATCACTTTCATTGTTTTGTTTTGACTGGTTTTGTTCTGTTCTGTTTTGCTTGACTTTATTATGTCTGATGCTATGGAAGCCTATTTTAAAGATAACATGAGGCATTATGGTAGCTGTTGTTGATTTTCTATTATCTTGTTTTGCAGTCCTGTATTGCTGTCATTTTTTGTTTTGATTGGTTTTATTCTGTTACATTTTGTTTTGTTTTATTCTCTTAAAAAAAACCTATGACTAGAGGTCCCATTTGGAGCAGGCATCCCCTTCTTGGATTATGCCTCAGATAATTAAAAGCATCATATAACAACACTATATATATAAATAATTAAAAGCATCATATAACAACACTATATATATAACAACAAAAGCCATGATTATAGCAGCCCAGTCTGTAATAGCTAAACCTTGGAAACAGCCCAAATGCCCACCAACTGATGAATGAGTAAAAAAGATTTTTTTAATACAGTGGAGTACTTGCCATAAAAAAATAAACTTTAGACCTTTCTAGGTAAATGTATGTACCTTAAGACCACGATCTTAAGTGGAATAAGTTGGACATACATGTTCCACTATCATATGGTTTCTTTGGTGTGAGAAACCGGAAGTGTAAATAAGGACCAAAATGTATAATAGACATTGTGAAATAGGAAGAGAATGTGCAAATGTGAATGGGAAGTAGGGAGAAGGGAGAAGGAAAGGAAGGAAGTTAAAGGAAAATAATTAGAAAAGAAGGAAATAACAGAAACAAGGGTTTTATAAATGAAGAGGGGAGTAAGAGTTGGAGGGAGGGAGGGAGGAGAATGGGGGAAAAAAGAAGAATCAATATATATCATGTATATATGCAAATTCCCTATAGATATGATCATTATGTATATAAAAATGTACTAATAAGATTAAGTAAAAAATGAAATATAAGACAGAAGTTGAGTTTTAATTGCTAGTAGCTTTAAAGAGTCAGTGAGAGACTTCTTAAGTCTTGAGTCCCTAAGCACAGCCATAGTCATTTCCATTCTTTAACCTTCTTCCCTGGTGCTGTGGATTTAACCCAGGGTCTTTCTATTGAGTTATATCCCCAATCCTATCATCTATTCATTTAGAGAAAAGGTCTTGCCAAGTTACCCCAGTTGGGATTGAATTTGCAATCCCCCTACCTTAGGCTCCCAGAGTGCTGGGATTGCAGGCATAAGCTACCACAGCCAGCTACAAGTTGATGTTTAATATTTTCTTAGTACATGTTTATGTTTCTCATGGGGAGTTGGTCTGTGTACTTACCACATCTTGATTTCCTTTTAAATTTTCTTCTGCTCTCCTTCATCTTTCCCATTTGAGACAGAAGTGAATCATGGAGGAAGACTACTGTGGCCCTGGAATGCAGGCTGAAGAAAAGACACACCCGCCCTCCTCTAGGGTGCGCAGGCTGGGGTGCCCTCCTCTGGGGTGCGCAGCCTGGGGTGCCCTCCTCTAGGGTGCATGGCCTGGGGTGCCCTCCTCTAGGGTGCACAGCCATTATGACTACTTTCAGTTGGATACTGAGCTGAATATTCAGTTGGCTCGTGCATTTCATTGCATTTTGACATACGATTATTCACGTTAGAATGGTTTGCAAATTGAATGAATAATTTTAATTCAGATTATTTTCAGCCAGACAACAAAATTTAATGTGGCAAAGAAAGACTCCACTTCTAATGCTTTATTTCTCCTTTCTCTGTTATTCCTCAATATGAAAAGAATTTTTTCCTGTAAACTAAGGTTTTCTGTTTGCAGAGAAAGAAAAAATAAGTCAATTCTTTCTCTTATGCCAGGATTGAGTTGTAACTGCCAATTAGAGGCCAAATCCATGGAGCAGTCCTCTGGGTCTATCAATGCCTCCCAACCACTGCTCAAGGCAGTGGATTGCAGTAACTAGTGCCATAGCATAAATATGAAAATGAGGAGGTTGCCCCAGGTGATGTTCAAAGTCCCTTCCAGCATCAAAGCTTTGAACACTGGTAAGCCTGAAATTCCTAATGTGTTTCTGAAAGTAACCAATTTATCCCCAGAGACAATTTAGTCATTTGAAAGATGGGTCATTTTTATTCATTTTACCGAGAAATACAATCTTAAGCGAAAAATAAGGGCTGGATGAATACTAATAATATTATTATGTGATTCTATGGCAATTCGCCTTTTACAATGACATTATCAAGAGGTTTTAGGACAAGAATTATCCCACGTCTCTGGCAAATAGATACAAAATTGCAGTTCTTGGTGTTAGCACTTTGTAAAAGTTGCCAAAGATACTAGTATGTCTGAGAAGTGGAAGGTACACAGCTAAATTCTTCTCGGTTCGGAAGTTCCATGAACACCCAGGAGTATGTGCTTCACATGTTTGAGAGACAGAAAGGACTTCACGGGCTGGAGTGAGGTAGAGTGTGAAGAGGTGTTACCGTAGAGATGGTCACGAATACAGGCACATCGCTTAGGTCACTGGTGAGATAACACAAAAAGTAATTCAGTCAACTTTCACATAAATAATGAAGAGAAGGTAAAAAGGAAAGAGACTGATGGCATTTTTCAGATTAACCTGAACACTCTTCTCCAAATCATTATATGGTCACTTTTTCTGGCCTATGAATATGGGCTCAATCCATATTATAGTTTTCTAAGAAAGTTTATTTTTCCCACACATGTTTCCTATTCACTCTAAAGGTACAGTTTCCCATCCACACCTCTTCAGTTTCTATTTTCTCCTCCTTCTGTCAACAATGATTCTGGACTTCTTTTAAAAGATGGTATCCTGAAGTCCCCTAGATGTAAACCTTTTATCTTTGAAGCTTCACTGAATACCATTTCTGGAAAACGATAGTAGATATTCTTCAGTCCAGTAAATTTCTGAAATATCATTCACCCTATTTATTCTCAAAGTGATGTAGTACACATGGACAGTTTTCCATGAGAAGTCTTTTAGTTTATTAAAGAATCCCGAAGTAGTACAACAATTCTGAAATGTCTTTTGCACTGGAAATGTGAGCTGTTTTTCATGACACTTCTTTAATAATACATGCTACAGGTATCCTTGGTCCCAAATCAATCCTCCCTGTTCTCAGTATATTTTCTCAGTTCTTCCTCCCACTCATCCATTCATCGACACTTCTATTTTTATAATTGAGCTAGACACTGGAAATAGCAAATGAATATATAATTCTTAGTTTAAACATCTCTCTTCAAATGGAGGAGATACCTACATAAAGGGATGCCTTGGATTCAGCGCAATGGATACAGTGACGAAGATGTGCAAAGATTCTTGTAGAAATTTAGTGGAGTACTTAATAATACAGATTGCGGTCTCCATCGACACGTTGCCCTTTTTCTGAAGTTTTATCAGTGAAAATAAGAAACGTACTTCCAAAAAAGAGAAAGAAATCTATTTCCAAGCAACCAACAAGGATAGATTTCCTGCCAGCGTACTGAGTATTTGCTTCATTTAATAATTTTTAACTATAAAAGAACTGAGTTTATCACTCTTGGGATTTTATCTCTTATTGTAATGCTACTCAAAACCAGAAAGAAACAACACACCGTCAGCACACCGCTCCAGAAACTCCAAAATAGCTTTTAAAAGCACATTTCTACGCAATTGAGAAGAACGTCTGGCTGCACATTGCCAAGAGGAACACAGCGAGCTGAGTCTCCACGCCCGGTGACCTTCCCGTGATTCCTCTGTGACGCGCTGCTAATCCAAAGGAACTAGTTTGGTTCAGTCTACACTATCTAACCCTTCCTGAGAATTTCTTTTTGTCAACCATTTATTTGAACTGTTCTGTGCTTAAATATCTGCCTTACTGACATTTGTTTTGTTTTGGCCTTTTCATAAATGTAACTTTTGGGTAAATTTTGTGATTTTTTTAATATCATACGTAATGAGTAGAAAACAATGGAACTCAAATGTGGCGAGAGTTAAACAAAGCTTTTCTAAGAAGACAGATTATCTTCTAATATAAACCTGATACATTTTTAGTACTAGTGGGATGTGTGAATTGTCTCCCACCTTTAAAGACAGAGATCTATTGCATTCTGCCAGAATTGGTTCTTTCCTCAAAATATCCTGGAAGAGAGGATTGTAATACAAATACACTCTTTTCTCAGTGAATAAAAGGAAGTAAAAGCAATAAAGATGTAGTCAACATCCCATACCTGTTGTCTAAATTTCAATGTATGAATATTAAAATTAGAGTATTTGTCTTTTGGATCCTATTTTGGCTGTGATGAAAATGATAATATTTATCTCTGTAATTCATCATACTTTGAGTATATACAGAAAAACTTTATAGACATGCAAAACTCTTGATATTTTTGCAACAAATCAGACAATGCAACACCTCCCCAAATATTTTGATTTTTTGCTTTATTTACTCATGGTCTAAATATGCAACTACAATGGAGATTTTAGCTCTTTTTACACATGATTTAAGCCATTTTATTTTAAGACATTGATTAGATTAATACTAAACTAGACACCCCATTTTAAAAATATAGTTTGACATTGCCTGACAACTTCTTTAGTTCTTTATGTCACTTTTTGTAGATACATAAATAGACAGAAATAGATGGATCGAACAGTGCATACTTTTGATAAGAGATGAAATATAATGGTTATTCTTAAGAAAACAGTCATTTGGAGTTTCTGAACCTCAGTGCTCTTGATATTAAGCCAGATATTTCTTTACCATGAGTGTAGTTTTGGTGCAGAGAAGTTCATCACATTGTAGAGTATTTAACGATATCCACAGAATCTCCCCATGAAATGCCAGTAGTAACCCACCCTTTCTTTGTCAGTTATGACCACCAAAATATCTCTAAACATTGCCACATGTTCCTGGGTCAGGAAAACTACCCCTGGCTGAGAATCACTGCTTTAGCATATAGGCTGTTTGAACTGTTGATGAGGGCGGGAAGAAGAGTGCATTATCCCCGCTCCTAATTCCTCCACACAAAGAATTGGGATAAATGGACACTGCCTTTATGGTCCAGGAGAAATTATACACTGCAGCCGTCCAGTGGATGCCACGTTAGAGCAACTCTGTGTAATGCTAAAGACTCAGTCTTTCTTCAAGACCAGAGCTATGGTCGTGGTGAAGTGGAAAATGGAAACTTTGCCCTGTTGGAGACCAAGGACAATCATACAAAGCCACACCAGTGTGTATCCACGGTCTGAGCTAACTTGGGCAAAAGGCTGGTTGCTCATACTGATGGCTCTTATCAAGACCACCAGGATAAACAGGAAAGCTTCACTCTATCAAAGACAGACAAGAGCATCAGAGAGATAGGCATGGGGTCGGTGCCCACTTGGCACATCCTCCTGAAATTCTCATCCTCTTTGGCTGGGATCTCACTGACCTCTTGTCTTATCTCTTTCTCAGGCTGGCTCCAGTCCAGACTTCCTCCTCACAGCTGTCTGAATGTTCTTTCTAAAGCACCAGACTGAAATTATCTCTGCCCTACTTAAAAAGTTTTGATGTTGCCTTCGAGACAAAGTTCAAGCTCCTTAGCCTGGCCTGGCTGCTGACTTCATCCGATGATACCCTTTCCATGCATGTCAAGCTCAAATTCACACATGAATGTGTCGTTTTTTGTCTCTATATTCTTGCTCATGCAGCCTTTTTGTGTCACTGTCACTTCAACGTATGTTTCTAGTTCATATATTCTTTTGAAAAAAGTCACTAAAAATAAAGCTATTTGTGGTTTGATTTCTTTCCTTCCTCTCTCATCTTTACCTCACTCTCTTTCATTCCATCCCCATATAAACACTTCTTCACACCATTAAGCCTCTGACAACCATTTTATAGTTTATAGTCATGCTGTTTTGTATAACTCCATATCTTCATTTATTTTGTTTTTATCATAGTGGGGATTGAACCCAGGGCCTTGTGTATGCTAAGAAATCACTCTACCCACTGAGCTACACTCATGGCTCCCCTCTCCTTTACTCTTAGATCTATCTGTGTCTCTCACTGTTTTTTTTTTTTTTTTGATCTCTTCCAGTAGAAATTTTTCATGTTCCTTAAATGTCTGCATACAAAAGGTCTCAACAGTGATGTTCTTCTTTTTCTGCTCACCAAATTCCAGTTGGGTAACTAACACTTTCATGCTGCTAACTTCCAAATGTTTCCGTCCAGCCTCAACCAAATTCCTGAGAAGCCATTCCTGAGAATTCCATCTTCACGGAACAGTACTCCTGGCTGCCTTATTCACATGGTCAGTGCACTGTGCCTCCAGCATGGCTCACCGTTCCCCAGCAGCTTGTTTTCCATGAAATGTCACATCGTGTAACCATCTTCCATAGAAACATGGAATCTCTCTGGACTCCTTTGTCCTCTGCACTCTGTGAGTGATCAGACCCAGTTTGTTCTCTACACACTAAATCTCCCACAGCTTTCCTATTGTTATCACTTTATTCAAATTCTATGATGAGAAATGTTTCAAGTATCAGTCATCAGTGTGGTTCTAGTCTTGTCTATGCCAAGATGTTCTTCTTGCTATTAACAAAGCAAATCTCCTCATATTCTTTCTGAGTCTAGAATTCTTCCAAGGCTTACCCATGAGGCACTGCTCAAACATTCCCATGGTAGATGGCAGAAATGGGAGTATCATTATGTCTGGGCTGCAGTGAATCCAGACTATCCATTACAAGAACCAGCATTAAAAGACCTTATCAGTTCTCATGAAGTATCTTCTTTCATGGAACTTACATGTTCCAGCTATGTGAAAACCCTGCAGATCCCTAGATGTGCAACAGTATCTCCAGTTCCTGTGGTTCTTTTATTCCAAAAATATCTTTCCCTTTCTCATCCTCCCAACTTTTCTGCCTTAAATGCCCTTCCCTGCTCTAATTTACTAGTAAATGTACTATTCCTTTAAAAATTGTTCAATTATAACATTTTCCATGAACTCTTGTCTGATTACTTTTATCAGATAAATTTCTCTCTCTTTTTACCTCTACTGCACCATGCAAAGGCAAAAACACCCTTGCTTTTACAATTTTTAAATTTAACAGCATTGCTTAATTTATCTCCTCATTTACTGGATGGATCATCAATTGGTAGTTTTCCAAGAAAAACTGTATCTTATTTATTCCTAAAATCCTTGGCACCCAGAATATATAAACATTAAAAAATGTTTTGAGAATAGAACAAGAAAAATAGATTAGTGGGTGAATTTTAAAAATATCAGATATACTTATGGTTCATTATACTTCTTTGTTCCACTACACTTTCAAAGATTGTTTCTTAACATTCACAGGTAAAGAATAAAAGGCAATTCTGTCATGAGCGGTGCTACACTGACTTTGATTTAAAATAAATGAGGTAGAAATGTATCACACAGGTTTAAGCAGACAGCATCTGAAGGAAAAGTTTAATAGAGATGAAAATCATAGTGAGTGTGGCATCACTGAGGAGCAGAGGCAATCAAAGAGGAAAGAAAGCAGCTCCAAGAGGAAGATTGCTGGGGTCACGTGCTTTCCAAGTATCTCTCCAAAGGAGAGCTAGGGTTATTTTTCACTTCTCTGTCTCTTTGCAGTGAGGAATGAGGAATCTGAACACAAGACACGATTTTTTTTCTAAAAATGACAAAAAATAAATGGAAAACCTCAAACCACCACTTTTCCTTAAACTACATCTTTTGAGTCCTTTAAAATAATCAAATTTATTTAAAAAATTCCAAAAAGAAAAGCAGAGGCTAATGATTGCTATAAGGGCAATGCTACTAAAAGTTTATAAATTAAGTTTTCTACTCCGGATTCTATTGTAAAGTATTACTCTGCAGGTTGCTTCCATGAAATACTAGCCCTTGATTAAAGGTATGAAAATATCAATGGATATAATTAAGAGATCAGACTTTATTTTGATCAAATCAATGTTTGGAGATAATAATCGAAGTCTTATCCTGCCTGAAATGACTACATTTCCATTTTTCAAGCTGATTGGCATCACAGGAGTCAGCCACTTGGACGGCTAGATTTTTATATAATCCAATAATATGTATAATGCAGCCATGACCATCTGTTAGCTTTAAAAAAACCTCTTAGATAGATCATCAGTTAACAAAAGGTATTGATAAACATGATTTTAGAATTTCCATCTTGGGAGAAAAACATTTGTGCCTTAACTTCCCACTGCTTTCTGTGACTTCTGCTCTGATTTGGAAGTGGAAATAAAACTTGCTGGTGCCTCTCATGCCTGGATTCTGGGATCTGGTCTGCACACACATGCGTACATTGGCAGGGTTTGCCGAATAGCACAGTGACTGAGACAGGCACTGTCTCCCCCCAGAAGGCGGGAGGAAGATGGAGAAACAGAAAAACAAGGCCCAACTTCATTGGAGGCCAAATATTGCCAGGTTTTGGCAGAATAATGGCTGCTTTACTCTGTGTTTTGGGGAACATGGGAGTCAAGTGCCCTCACCCCTTCTGTACCACCATCTGCCTCAGCCTTGCTAAGGGAGCATTGATGACAGTGATCCCTAGAACTCTGCAGTATTTTGACTTCTGATATCTGCTATTCAATGGTATGGGAAAATATTGCCAAAAATGTAACTTTTGTATATTATTAATTTTAGGTTAGGATAAGCCAGCTGGGGAATGAGCTTTTAATGGGAATGCCATTAGGATAAATTGCAAGATTAAAAACAAACACCAGAAGAGTCTACCCATGATCCAGAAGTGGTTGAATTACCTAGTTAACTTAAAAAAGATCAAAAATACTCATGGTTTATAAAAAAAAATGATGCCTCAACTGATAGGTGCTAATTGCTGCTCTCAAAGACAGGCCGTGACCAAAAGCTAATGAGTGATTGCTCTCTGACTACCCCTTCCAGTAACAATCTCATACAGTTCTATTGAGCTTTGGGGGAGTGATTATATTCTGTGATTTCTTACATATATTTTATCATCCAAATACAATTGATTTAACCCTTGGACAGTTGAAGGTGATCACTGTGTCTGTTATTAAACAGAAAGAAGATGGCTCATATTAGTTCTCAGGACCAGGAAATTCTGACTACAGAGTTTTGAATAACAAGAATGGTACCATTACAAGGTTAACATTTATAAGTGCTGAATAGTCTCACCAAATGTTCCTAACCTTCACATTCCAGCTGTCAGAGGAATACACCTGCATTTTATTACCTGACTCTCTGAGACTCCACAGAAAGATTTAAAACTCAGGCATGAGAAAAAGAACTTTTGTGTATTTTAACAAACATTTACTTCAATTTCAGTGTCTTTCACGGGAGCTGCAAATAATAAGGAACCCATACTTTGTCTTGGAACAGTCTATAGACAACTGTGTCTGCATGAACACACTAAAAATGGTCAGGTTAAACCTGAAGATCCAGCTCACTTCAAAGCAGTGGTAAGGCTTAGCACTGCCTGAACATTTTCAGCAGTGCACACTCAGAGTCAGAAGAGACAAGACGTTTATTTTGCTGTATGTGTAGAAATTAGATGACAAGTAAATAAAATACATTTTATTTAGTAGAATATGGGTTTCATTCCTATCCTTTCTACTTATAGTTTATATAAGGTCCACTTGTCAGAATCTCTGAATCCTGATGTCAAAATGGAAACAATAATATATTATAGTATGTTATGATATGAAATGCCTCACATAGGTACTGTGAGCATGTGTGATGATATAAATTAAAGGTATTTAACCTTCGGTCCAGAAATACCTACCTACCCATCTTTCTATCTTAGTTTTCATCATCCTCCAGGCTTTAGCTAAAATGAAGTCCAGATGCTAGCAGTTTCAGAATGACCAAGATAGAAATATTTTATTCTACTATGTCCACAATCATAACTGAATTCCACCAATGTGATACCCAGACATCTGTTGGACAAACGCTGGCACCAGTGTTCATCTAGGTGGAAACTCTTATTTTCAGCAGTACACACACACACACACACACACACACACACACACATTCTCAGAGGCATTCCATCCACAGAACAGGACAGAAATAGTGAGATGAGATTCCACCCCACACTGCCAACACATTCCACATCTCCATGATGTAAGGAATGGCTACCACCGCAGTGCCACATTATAATGATTCTTGCAATGTTTCAATATCTCAAATCCCAGTCAGGATAGAAAAAAAGAATAGAAAAGATATAGGAGAAGGCATATTAGAATTAAGTGTAAGATAGATGATCATCTGAATAACTTTGTTTAAATACTATTAAAAATTTTAGCAGAGTCAGGAATAACAGTTCTAACCTTAGTTTCCCTCCTGGAGACACAACATCTCTTCCAGTACTGAAGCACAATGGGAAATTAAAAGCAATAAAACAACAGCCAGAATCCCATAACTGACTGGGTATAAATTCTACTCCAAGCAATTCACACTTCAAGAATTTCCTTTCCAGTCATTGAGTTTCCATTTCTTTCCCTTCAGTGTTCATGATGATGGACATTCTCCTAATGATGTGGCTTTCTATTTGCATAACCCAACAAAATTTATCTCATTGTCACCTCCATACACAGTTTTGCTTCCAAAAATTTGAAGAGCTTTGTTATTGTTTATCCTGCTTGCTAAGAATGGGTAGCCAAAGGGAAGGGACATTTGAGTGAGTGTCTACTAGATGAGCCATATGTATTGTATGTTCTCAAATAGTGCCATTTTGCTCATTTTTGTAAGAATTCTTTTTCTAATTTCATGAGTAGCTGAAATTAGGAGAAGTCTCGATGATAATTATGTCTGCCTCTACATAAAAATATTCATGCGAAGTTAGATTTTTGGCAGAAAAATAAACTGAGTTCCTGTAGTTCACTAGAGCAGAAAGAAATCAGTCAACATCAAATATTTGTAATAATAAAATAATAGAAGTAGCTAAAAATTGACTGGAAAGAGTTCCTATGCTTATTATTGTGCCAAGTTAGTTACATGAATTACTTCTTTTCTGTTTTCTTATCCTCTCAAGAGTCCTTTTCAGTCTTACAATTCTCACTTTACAGAGAAAGCAACTGAGGCTTCTGGGGGTTAAATAATTCATTTTGGGCTTTGGGCAGCAAGTGATAAAACCAGAATTTTAAGCTTGGTAGCCTAACTCTAGAATGAGTATTCTAAGTGACTTTTGAAATATAAATAAATTCACATGTATGTGCGTGTGCACAGATCCAAGGTCGTTATCATCTGTCATTTTCACTCCTACTATAGCATCCTTTCTGGATTGGAGAAAAATGGAATTATAGCCACTTGATTGGGAATGCCGGTCAAAATGTGTTGCATGATTGAGTGTCATCTGTGAAAAGTGTCACATCTGAAAAAAATGCTAAGATCCTTGCCTAACAGGAAGACGGGGTGAATAAGCAGACGAGCGCAATCCCGCCTGTCTGGTGAGCTCTGTGACAGGAGCATGTGCGCCGGAGCGTGGGACCGCCGAGGCAAGGCTTGTCCCCGGGAAGGGTTCTTAGAGAGAAAATGCTGGGCTCATATCTGGGAGGCAGACAGAGAGCCCACCAGGAAAACGATGTGTGGGAAAGTGACAAAACCAAGGGGAAATACCAGTCGAAGAACACACCATCACAGTGAGGCTCGGGAGGGCGGCCTTGCGCGTGGGTGCGGAGGGTGGACTTAGGGTAACGGGTGTGTTCATTCACATGGTGACTTTTTTTTTTTATTTTCTCTTTGTCCCACGGAGTGAGTTCAATACTACCCCTATACAGTTAAGGATTTAAATTTGGAAGGCAATATGATTCTAATTGCATCTCCGTGAAACCGTTCTGGAGAAAATGTGGAGAATAAATGGATCGAATGAGAGACAGAGACGGGAACATCAGGAAACAGGCTGTGATGCTGACTGATGCACAGAAACTAGCGCAGATGGCAAAGAACCCAAGTCTGAGCACTATACCATTGTGACAGCTTCATCTTAATATATTTTTATCATAATCTATTAATTTGTATTTGTTTCTCAATGCGTACAATTTTAAATTAGCAACAATGAAGAAACTAAATGCACAGATATCTTAATTGCATTTAATTCTCTTGCTTTCACTTACTTGTGGGTCTCCTGACAGTTACGTTACCTAAATAGCCGTTCTTCTATGTCTGGTACTCTTTGCAAAATTTTACGGCTCTAATTCATTGTAAAGTATCATTGTTACTGCTGCTCAGTGCTGCCCAAATGGCTTCCCATTCCTGGCCTCAGTCTGAGTACAACTCCGTAACAATTTCTCTTAGCTTTCTGATCACTACTCCCTAGGATTTATTGCTATACTCTATTTTTATTTTAATGACATTATAATATGCTATTGTGCTGAATACAATCAGTTTATTTAGATTAGTCAGAAAAGCATATACATCTTGAAAATCAGACAATTTATGTGTTGTCATACAGAAAGACACAAAGTATTGTAGCAGCGTAATTTTTTGTTCTTACAGACCTGACTTGTAAAAACATAAAATGGGTCCATGCAAGGACTCAGTTGTCCAACTCAAATCAGTTTACCAGAAAAGTAAGACAATTTAATTTGTAATTATATGCTTTTAATTCCAGTCTGATAATAATTTAGAGTTTTATTCATTTTAAGTCTTATAAAACCAACCATGCACAATTTGAAAAGGATAACTTCATACTATGGAACAAATTCAGTACATATTAGTGAAATTAATTTCAAAACAGATTCAGCAGTTTTCAGACAGTATTCAAAAATGATCATGACCAGATTGCACCATTAACTACAAAACAGGTTCAAAGGGTTATTAAAACACTCAGACAGGCGAGCTCATGTGCCATCTCAGCCTCTCCTGGATCTTTTCATCGTCTTGTCTCCTAAAGTGTCTAACTTGGTGCATGCCAGGTGAGCCCACGCCTGATTGCCTGCATCTGGAATTTAATGGGATAGTCTCTCTGTAGAGCTATCTCAAATTATTCCTATGTAGAAATCAGAGTTCAAACTTTGATGTAGAGGCAGCATAATTGTTTCCTTATTAATCCACATAGAGTAGCCCCTGCTGCCTGACATCCCTGAAGTCCCTGGCAATATCTTCTGTCTTGTGTTGTAGTGATGAAAGTTTCCCTATGTTTGACTCTGAGTTGGGAAGAAAATGTTTTGAGCACATCAGTGTAGAAGCTATTGTTTTCCTTTACTCAACTCCTTTGCTCCCTGCTTATCTCTTGCCTCCTGCTTTAAATAGAACCTGTGATAAGTTTAAAAAGTTCATTTATCCTTCCACCACACATTACCTGAGCAAGACTGTGGGACACCAAGTTGAAAAAAGACAACTCCTCCTTCTTTTAAGGAAGCTATTTTCTAGCTGAGGGGAAAGACAAGCAGATCAGTCAATACAGAGTAAGTGGAAACAGTACTGCTCGGACATGTACAGATTGAAATGCAATCTGCAGTATGCCTGTGTCAGAGAGTAAGTCAGAGAAGGCTTCTCAAAACAGCCAGCCTTCAGCCCAAGTACTAATGGGTGACATGCAGCTTCCCAGAACACATGGAAGGATGGTCCACAAAGGAAGCGGAGGGTGTAAGTGCACAGGTCTGAAACAGCACAGTATCAGGGCGAAGACTGGAATGGTGATAAGTGGAATTTCTTATTGCACCCTGCAGTTTAAGATGCTTAAATTTTATATCATGAGAATGTATCTACCTTAAATTTCATATGTGAAGGAAAAATAAAATAATCACACCAAAAGTAATAGCATGACACATTTGAGGAAGTTTGTTATTATCCGAGTGACAAGTGCCTCCCAGAGATGGCCGGGGCTGAGCTTTGAGCACCTAACCAAGGACAGCTCATGCCAGGAGACTTTCTATGTTGGTAAAAGAGTCTTTAAATGTTCCCTGTATGCTTTAAGAAGAGAATGAAGCTTTTAAAGAGGGGAGCAACACTGTTACTTCAGGAAAAGCATGGAAAACATAGGAGAGAAGCTGATTTCAGTCGTGGAGGAAACAAATCAATAATCCAGAAGAATAATGCTAAGGGTCTGAGGTTTAATAGCGTGAAGAAAGGAGGGACAGAGGGAGAAGATGAGAAAGATAAAGAGTTAGAACCTCAGATTGAGTGACAGGATCAGTTATACCAATGGCATAATTGAGCTGGGATGAAAGAAAAGACATCAGTTCATGAAACTATT
>PVLA01012542.1:0-43545 GCA_004027455.1 Hydrochoerus hydrochaeris | reverse complement strand
GAGGGAGGGAGGGAGGGAGAGGAGGATGAAGGAAGCAGGAGAGGGCTCTGGGCGGGAGGGGGCTGCTGTGCTGGCCACGCCGGGGCTGGGGCTGATCGCCAGGGCTGGGGCTGATCGGGCTGATCGGAGCACTGGTTGCAGCCCGTGTGGCTCAGGGACCAGCAGTGTTCCTGGGGTTGAGGCTTCTTGGCAGCTCTGTTGGCTCCTTGGGAAACCTGTATATGTGTGTGTATGTGTATGTGTGTGTGTGTGTGTGTGTGTGTGTGTGTGTATGTAGTAGGTAAAGGCAGAGGACTGGTGGCAGGCACTTCCTTTGTCCTCCCTGGGTGTCCAGTGAGGCTCTGTATCTCCACAGCTGCACTTACCTGGACCCCATGTCCTACACCCCAACCCCAGCTCACACTCCTATCAGCTCCTCATGATGCCAAACCACCTGTGATGCACACACAAACAAGACTCTTCTAGAAACTTCTCCCCAGCTGAACCAAACTGGCTGCGACTCACTTGAAACTCAGGCCAAGCACCTTAAAGTCACCCTCGACCCCTCTCTACCTTCATGTCACCTCCTCAGCAGGTCCTGCTGGCTCAACCTCCAAAGCTGGCCGCCTCTCATCTCCACTGCCACTGCCCTTGGTGGGGCCAACAGTCCACCTCCCCAGCACTACGCTATTTCGCCTCTGGCTGACTCCCACTCTGGTTCCCAGTCTACCTTCAGTGTGGCTTTCAGAGGTGCCCATAGAAACATCCTTCCTCTGCTCAATCCCTTCCTGTGACCCCCACCTCAGGGAAAGTTCACTGACCGCACAGAGCACTCCGCCCCTCGCTGGCCAGGCTAGCCTCCTTACTGTTCCTCTATGTGGGCAGCCACCACCTCAGGGCCTTTGCATGGCTCTTCTCTCGCCCAGACTGCCCTTCTCCCAGAAGTTGACATAATACACTTGTTTTACTGAGGTCTTTGTTAAAATGTCTTCTTCCCAGAGTAGCCATCTTCTCAGAGAAACGATACCCCTCTTCCTTCCCATCCCCTTTCTCTGCTTTCTCTTCCCCTCAGTTTTCTGCACTTCACACCATCTGACACTCACACCTGTCCTTTCTGTCTGTCGATGACCTTGCTCCTTTCCTGGCTTCCTCAAGGCTGTATGCCTAGGCCTTGGCACAGGGCTTGGCATGCAGTAGGTGCCCAATACACAAGGGAAGAAAGCTCGTCTCAAAATCAGCCCTCTCCCCTTGGCGCGGCTTAAGATTCCTCTCGGATTTTTGTGCCTGAAAGTCAGCTGTTGCCCTCCCACCTCAGCAGGTGGAATCTTTGCCCCGCCTCTCGGGGCCTTGATTGACAGTTCGGCCTTGGCCCCGCCTCCGGCATTGGCTCCACCCCTCTCCCCGCCCCTCGGCTCTTGCTCCCCTCCCATATTTGCCTCAGGGCACCGCCCAGCTCACCTGCTTCCATGGCCAGCACGGTGATGTTGTGCCAGCCGGCCGTCTCGCGGTCCAGCCCCTTGCCAGTCACGATGGCCCCTGTGTTCGCATCGATGTCGAAGATCTGGTCCAAATCCGAGTCGCGGTCAATGGCATACCTGAGGGGTGCAGTGCAGGGCTGACTGAAGGTCTTCTAGCATCAGAGGGAGCCTTGTCATTCCGAGAGAGGGACCACCTGCCCCCGACTCGCGAAAGGCAGGGAAAACCCTCCCAGCAGAGGAGTGGGAAGCCATCTGGGCTTGCATCTCAGTGACACCAGTGCCTGCTGTGTGTGTGTCCATGGGCGGCTCTCAGCATTTCCGAGCCTCAGTTTCCCTCAACTGGGCAACACAGCCACCAATAATTTGCACTCCACCGCTGCGAAGGCGGAAGTGGGCAAGTGCCCGGCACACGGTGGCAGGGGTTCCATTTTGTCTTTCACTTTCAAGCGGTGACCCTGGACTTGCACTGGGCTCCTGGAAGGAAACTGGGGGTGGCATCCAGGGGGAAAGGGGACAGAGGCGCGAGAGACTCACTCGGGAGATGGCCAGCGGAGCAGACCGGTTAGGCCTGGGGAGTACAGAGAGCACTGAAGCTTACGGGCACAGAACCGAGCGGGAGGGAGGGGCAGTCGTGGGCTAGGGGAGGTTCATCCGAGGTCACATAGGAGGTCCCTGACCAGGAATAGGGCCCAGCGTCCATGGGGAGGGGAATGGTCTTTGCCGGCAGGTCCTCCCGCCTGCGAAGCACACAGCACGTACAAGCTAATCTGCGGCTTTTCAGTTGCCTGGTGAAAAAGCCCTTTGTTCCGCCTTCTTCCCAGGTCTTTGTGCGGCGGCTCCAGGCCTGAAAGGCCCGTGTCCAACACATGTCTCGGGCGGCAGCGGCCCAGAGAGGCCCCGCCAGCGCCAGCGCCAGCGCCAGCGCCAGCGTAGGCCGCTGCTTCTCCGTGCTGATAACGCGGGCGGGGGCGCAGCCGGCTTCCGGCACACAAAGGCCTGGAATGTCAGGCAAAGGCTCTTTGTGCAGCCAGGACAAAGCAGCCCAGTGGGGAGAGATGGGCCTGAGCCACGGCCCCTCCCCCAGGCAGGAGGAAGGGAAGCCTTCCTCCAAACATCAGAGAGAGAAACTGAGGCTGGAGCTGGTGGATACCGGAGACACGGCCTGCTAGGTACCCAAAGCCTTGAGGTGACCTTCAGAGGGTCCTTGGCTGAGTGCCCAAAACTCTCTGGGCCTCAGTTTCTCCATCTCTTCAATGAGGATAATGACAGCCATGAGACTGCACAGATCTGAAAACAGTCAGGTGGGGCTGAACCCTCGGCCTCTTACTCTACCTGCGTGACCTTGGGCAAGTCCCTTGACCTCCCAGGCCTCCACCCTTGATTGGCAACATCCTCTATTCCTTTCATATTCACCGTTTGGGGAGGGAGGCCTGTGGCAAACTAAAGGGCAGTGCACAGGGGCGTGGTGGCATAAGGAACCCGACCCCTGAATCTTCAGTTAATGCTCCTTCCTGTCCTCAAACCGCTAGAGGCCACGTATGCACTTCCTGCCCCTCACCAGTCCAGGTCTCAGTGACCACGGTGGTCATTTCTCCCCTAGCATGCACTTCAGTGTGTAGGGCATAGATTCCTGGGCTGTGCTCTCACTCATTCCTTCATGCCTCAAACAATCAAGGCCTCTCTGTGTAGGCCCCAGCACGCAGGGGTGAAGCACACAGGCAGTGCCCTGCTGGGCAGATGAAGACATAGAGGCTCAGAGAGGAATCTTGCCAAGCTGAGGGCTGCTGAGCACACAAAGGTCCCAGACTGAAGGGGCACAGGGGGTGAGTTGCAGCCAGCCCAGCCATGTATCCTGGTGCAGGGAGGATCTTCTCCCAGCGGGGGCCTTTTCTTATTTCCACAAAGGTGTCATATGGCTAGTGATGACCTTACCCGGGGTTGCACAGCAACTCCTGCAAAATTGTTATTTGTGCCCAGTTTGGGGGCTCTGTATCTTTCTGGCTTGTTGAGCCATCCAAAGCCTCAGTGCACTGAGCCTCAGCTTGCTACTAGCCTGGCCCTGCAGATGTCTGGGTCCAAAGGAGGTAGGGCCAGTGGCACAGGCCTTCTGGCTGCTGCACTTCCCCTCTCTGCTCAGACCTTGACCCTCCCTCCTCCCAGCTTCTCTCTGCTTCTCTCCTAGAACCGAAGAGATGGGCTGGAACCTGAGTGGAGGCAGCTGTTCCCGAGGCCACTGGGGTGGGCAGGGACACAGGAACCAGTTAAAGACTTGGGCTGCAGGTCAGCTAAGGCTGGCTGGCTAAGCCCAGGTGCTTGTTTTTGTTCTGGCTCAGGAAGCCAGAGTGAGTGGAGGAGGGACGGGAAGGGCTTGACGTGCTGCAAGAACCTGGCAGTCCGGGGTGGAGGAAGCTCAGGTTGCAGGTACACCGTGGGCTGTGGCCTGGTTGGTGTCCTCGGTACTTGTATGACATGAATGATCGAGTGGGATGTGTGTGTGTCTGCTGCGTACAAAACAGTGTGTTGCAGTTCCAGCACCAAAGGCCCAGGAGGCAGCTACTCCACCCTGGGTCTGAAGCCACGTCCCTGCCGTCTTTGAGCCTTAATTTTCTGCAAAAGAGATGTTAATCCTACCCCGGGTGTTGTTGGGAGGATGAAGTGCATACGAGGTGCCTAGCTGAGTTCCAGGAAAATTACTCCGCCAATGGGAACTATTGTCATTCTAATTATGATTCAGAAATGTCTGGCTGAGAGGAAGTGGGAGTCCCCCCAACCCAGTGTGTGGCCTGTGTGGGGGAGTGGGAGGGAGGGTAAGGAGGGTGGGGTGGGAGTGGCACAGCGTAGGGGTGTTGGAGCTTTGCCATTGGCCTCAGGACAGGAGGCAGCTGCGGCCTGGGAGGTCCTTCTCGGAGTTGTGCTCTCTGGCTTCTCATCTCTTCAGCCAGGGAGACAGAGCAGGTGTGGGTGGGCAGGAGCAGTGTGAGAATACTCTGTGTGTGTGTGTGCTCGTATTGTGAGCATGCGTGTGCGCCTGCTCATGCGCACAAGGGAGACTGGGGAATGGGGCTGGAAGAGTTGCCACCTGCCTAGAGTAAGAACTCAGCTGTGCGACCTTGGGCAAGTCACCCAATCTCTCTGCTCCTCACTGACAGTAATACCTCCCTCCCAGGCTGATTATGGAACAACCAACCAAGCGCTCAGCACAGGGCTGACGCTGGCCACTGGACATGGCTCAGCTCTCGTTTTTTTCCTGGGAGAGCCCTGTGAAAGGGCTTTACCTTCATAAACTCAAGTCATCCCAGGTACTCTCACCCTTCCCACTTTCTAGGCAAGGAAACTGAGGCTCAGGGAAGCCAGGTAGTAGTTTGCCCTGGGTCACAAAAGACTAGTTAGTAGCAGAGCCAAGTTCCCAGCCTATGTCTGTCTAGAGTCCCATGCCTAAGACCCCTAAGGGCTTGTCCAGGTCCACCCACTGCATTCCATGCACTGCGGACAGCATAGAACACTGCTGATGTCAAGGTCAGGGTGGGGAAACTGGCTGGGCGCTGCCGCCTGGCTTTCATGAGGGTGTGGTTTTTCCCTGCATAGATATATTGGCAGGCTCAGCAGGCACCAGCTTCCTGTGTGAGGCGCAGAACACGAACCAAGTGGGGCACCTTGCCCAGGCTAAGTGGGGCGGAAATCTCTTCCCATGCAAAGTGGACTGCCTGTGGTCTCTCTGCTCATGGCATCTTATCTATTACCCTGTCTCTCAGCCCCTTTAAGGTATGTACTCAGAAGGCTGCACACAACACCAGGAGAGGTGTGTGTAGTTGGTACTGGTTGCAGAATGGAGAAAAAGGGATGCTGAGACTACCCAGGAAAACAGTCGTGTGTGCTTCCTGAAGCCCTGCTATGTGCTAAGCATAGACTCCTCCCTCCAACCCTGGCACTTCTGAGCGCAGAACATGGTACACAGTAGACCTTTAACACCTACAAAGGAGGCAGGAACTATCATGAGGCCCATTTTAAAGATGGGGAAACTGATGCTCGAAGAGGTGCAGTATGGTTTGCTCGAAATTCTGTACCTGAGTTGGGAATTAAGCCCAGGTTTTCTGTGAATCCAAAGTCCATGCACTTTCTGCTGTACCCCCCTGTGAAAGGTCAGGTAGAAATGATCACTTCCTCTGGTCCAGCATGGACTTTGCTGCTTTTGATCTTTAAAGGTGGCTCAGGGTAGGCCCAGGGCTGCTAGGAACAGGACTGGGCTCATAACAGGCTGGTCCATCTGCAGTCACCTGCTTAAGACATCTGAGACCTCTCCTCCTTCCTTCTGGAGCACTTTAGCACTTTCTCCTGTCTGTGGGATAAAATTCCGCTTCCTTGCCTGACATTCAGGGTCCTTCACAGCCTGTCCCCAAGTGTCTGTCTGTCCTCAGCACCCACCATGCCCAATACGAGCTCATCCAGCAGATCTCCCTGCTCTGAACTTAAACTCCTGAGTCTGTCTGTTCTGGTCACCTGTCCCTTATTGTGACTCCAATGAGGATCACCCTGTCCCCTCCTCCATGCCCCATTCTCCCTCACCTTGATGCACAGTTCTTGCTTCTCCTTGGAGCTCCCCAAGTGCCTGTCCCAGCTCAAATGAGGACTGTCACTGGATTTGCTCAAAAAAGGCCCTACCTTCCCCTGGCCCACGTCTCACTCCTCTGTGGCCCAAGCACAAAACAGGGCAAAGCACAAATATGGAAACTGCACTGTTGTGGTTTGGATCTGGAATTTCTTCTGAAGGCTCCTGTGCTGAGGGCTTGGTCCCAGATACAGAGGCAGGGCCGAGAGAGGTGACCGGGTCCTGAAGGCTCCAAACCTCATCAAAGGACCCATCTAAGCAGGCTATCAGGAGGGGCGGCCCAGTTGGAAGAAAGAGGTCACTGAGGACAACTTTGAAGGGCATTTCTGGTACCTAACCCCTTCTTCTCTGGCTCTTTCTCTCTGCTTTCTGGCTGCAGTGAGATGAGCAGCTTCCCTTCCCCCACCCTCCCACCATGATGTTTCTGCCTTGCTTTGGGGCCAAAGTAATGGAGCCAGCAGATCACAGACTGAAACCTCTGAAACCACGAACCGAATAAACCTCTTCTCTTAAATTGTTTATGTCAGATATTTTGTCCCAGCAATGAAAAACCGACTGATTCGTGAGCCAACAACAAAGAGAGAAAGAAGGAGAGGTGGAATGGTAGGGTGCTGGATTCAGGAAGCTGTGAGTTAGATTGTCCCTTTGGACCAGATGGCCTCAGGCAAGTGACATCCCCTCTCTGACCCTCAATATATTTCCTGAGGGGTAAATGCAGTAATACAAGGCACCTTGAACTCTCCTGGGGTAAAGGCCCTGGAAAGTCACTGCATAGTCCATTTCTGTCCTTTTCAGGTGCTGACTGTGCCCTATGAACTGTGGCAGGTGACATTTCCCAGGATCCCACTTTACTTCATGACCAGGAGCAAAACAGCTTTCTTCCTGCCTGCCACAGGACTGTTGCACTTGCTGCTTCTTCTAGCTGGAATGCCCTTCTCCACACTTCTGCCTGGCTGGCTCTGCCCTGATCTCAGCTTGTTTCTTCTGTCTCTGACCACTCAATCCAAGGTGGCCCTGTTACCTCATTCCTCTCTTTTCTTCCAAGCTCTTGGCAGTGGCTAACCATTTGCTGACTGTCTCCTCCCAGAGAAGGTGCGCTCCAGATGGGCTGAGCTCCTGTCTTATTATCTGCCTCTCCACTCCATGGACCACTGAGTGCCCCTTAGAAGCTGGAGCTGGGACACACCAGGCTCTGCAGCACACACGGCCCGTGGGAACCCCTTTGGGTCCTTGCGTCTGTTCCCAGTCTGGGAGTCACAGCCCAGCTCTGTCCTTGGCTGAATCACCCTGGCATCCCTGGGCCTGGCTCAGGGCCACACAGAGGACGGGGAGTTGGGTAAATGTTTGTGGTGTTAAATTGGACCTGTCTCAAGCTCCTGGAGCTCAGCATCTGTGGAGCCCCAGGGAAGCGGCCAGCAAAGATGAAAGCAGGCAGAAGCCGGTTTCAAAGCTGGCCTTTTTGGTGTGGGTAAAAGGAGGGAGGCAGTAGGAAAGCCAGGGAGGGAGGGGAGATGGCTGAGGAGCCATGCAGCCATGGACAGGAGTGCTGACCACTGCTTCCACACCCCCGACAGCCTACCAAAGCTGCCCCTTCTCTGGGCCTCAGTTTCCAGACAAATGGGGGTGCCAGTGCCCTCCCTGGAGAGGCCTGGGGCCTGGCCAGAAGGGGGATGAGGCATACGGAGGCAGCGGCAGGGCTGTGAGGACAGTGAGGGGGCAGAAGCGAGCAGCGCTTCAGGCTTTGGACAGTCTGTGAGCTACTCAGCTGCCAGAGGCCCCACTAGATTTGACCTTTGTGGCTCTCCTCCCTCTTGATCACCGTCTGCCCATTTCTAGGCACACTGACTGCTTCTCTGCCCCATCACACCATACAAGCTATTCCTCCTCCTGGAACGCAATGCTTATATTTGTACCTGGCTAGAGCCAGGTGCCCACCAGCTCAATCCCTCCCTCTCCAGGAAGTCTTCCCAGTCCGAGAGCAGTGGGCAGTTAACTAAGGTGACATCTTTGTGCCTTATCATCTAGGGCTGCCCTGTAAGGTCGCACAATTTGGGGACTCATCACTTCCAAGAAGACTGTTCAGACAGGCCACAACGGAATGCTACTGCCTGGAACTGTGCAATGCAGAGACCCTTAACTTCACTTTTGCCTTCTCTTTCCTCAGTGCCCAGCACAGAGTTAGGCACAGAGCCAGCTCAGGAATTTCTCACCGACTACATACAGGGGTCAGGAAGGATCAGGGAGCCCCAGGGCCTCTTCCTCATCCATGTAACACTGGCAGCCTGCTCGCCCTCCTGAGGGCCCCTCATGAAGGCTCTAACCTTCCTGCCTTCTCTTCTATTGGACCTTTTTCCAAACTTGGACGCCCAAACTCGGGGGCTCCAGGCCCTCCCAGGGACACCACCAGCCTCCCTCCTGCCCTGCCTCTCTCTCCGTCTGCTTCTAGCTCTTCCCTCCCTGATGCTCTCTCCAAGGCTCCCTCAGGGTCGCTCTGCTGTGCAGTGCAGCCTCATCCTGGCCCCCTGCACTGGCTCTGGTCTCCGTCCTCCTCCCATCTCTCTCTCTCTCTCTCATGGTTGGCCTCGCTGTCTCTCTGCCTCTCCATCCTCTATTTACACATTTCATTCACTCATCGTAGCTCCCATGAGTGTGGGGAGCAGACCAGGGTACTTTCCTCCCCTCATAGAGAGGTACAGTCAGGGCTGGCCCTAGGGGTCGGGGTGCACATTTTAGGAAGAGAGGCCAAGGAGGCCTCCCCGAGAGCTGAGAGCAAGAATTCTGAGCAAAGGCAGGGAGAGGACCAAGCTCAGGGATGTCAGATGGGACCATTCTTGGGGCCAGTAGGCACCCAAGCCCTGCGGGGAGGCGAGTGTAGTGGACTTGGGAGCTGGGAGGAGGTGGAGTGGCTGGAGCAGTGAATGGGGAGGAGGCGGGGGGGGGGTACAGAGGTCACCTGGAGGCCAGGCCATGCAAGGTCAGGGATGACAGAGGACCTGACTGTCATCCTGAGCCCGACAGGTGCCTTGGGGAGGGTTTAGAGCAGACAGAGCAGGACCTGGCTAGCTTTAGCCAGGCCTGGTGGTGCATGCCTATAATCCCAGCACTTAGGGAGGCTGAGGCAGGAGGACTGAAAGTTCAAACCCAATCTGGGTAACTTACCCTGTCTTAAAATAAAAAATAAAGATTTTTTTTAAAAAGGGGGTAGGGTGGGGATGCAGCTCAGTGCAAAGGCCCTGAGTTCAGCCACCAGGACAAATGAGAACTAGATAACACCTCTGTGGATTCCAGATGACAGAGCAGCAGAACAGAAGCAGGGAGGCAACAGAGGGCTTCTGCCGTGACTCCAGCGGCCCCGGAGGCCTGGGAGGCACAGAGAGAAGCAGGCTCTGGTGAGGGAGAGGGGAGGGCAGGGATAGAGGGGCAGGCCTGAGGAGGGTGAGGGTACCCCAAGGGAGAGGCCATCCTGGAGATGGCAAGGACTAGAAAAGTGGGGGCTTTTGCTCTCCCTTTTGGTGGAAAGCTCAGAGGCTGGGTTCTGAGCGCCGTGAGTGGACACCAGTGGGGGGTGCTGAGGGGGGCAGGCCAGCGGCCCTTCTGTCCCCCTCCTGTCCTGACTCCTGTGTCTCCCTGGCTCCCTGATCTTCTCCTCCTTTTCCTCCTCCTCCTCCCTCCCGGCCGCCTCCCCGCTCTGCCCGCAGGGGGTCGCGGGCCATGGCAGGGTAGCAGGCAGCAGGCGTCGGCCCCGGGCGGGGGTCTCACCGGACGGGCCGGTTGGCGGCGTCGGGGTCCCGCGCCGTCACCACGCCGACCAGGGAGCCCACCTGCGCGTCCTCCTGCACCTCCAGGAGGCCGGAGGGCGGCTGGAACTCGGGGGGCTCGTCCACGTCGGTCACGGACACGCGCACGATGGCCTGGTCGCGGAACGTGCCCAGGTCTGCGAAGCGGGGGTCCACGAACTTGTTGAGGGCCTCCAGGACCACGGTGTGCACCGGCTGGGATTCAAAGTCCAGGCTCTGGGGAGGGAGCAGAGGGCTTGTCAGCTGCTGGGGCTTGGTGGACAGCAATGGCCAGGAGGACTGGGACACAGGAGAGGCAGGACTGGCCCAAGTTCACAGGATGAACCGGCAGAGAGCTCAGCATACTGAGGCTGCTCCTTGGATCTGGCTGGCAGTCTCAGACCAACACTTTCCAGCTACAGGTGGAGAAACTGAGGCTTTAAGGGAAGAAATCTTGCCCAGAAGCTGTCACTCTAGCTAAGTCTGAACGCCCAGCCTTCCGGCTTTCCTGTGTAATGTGCTGGGACATTCATTAATTTTTTTTTTGAACAAACACAAAGCGCTTACTATGTGTTAGGGCTTTAATTTATTAACTCCGTTTCACCTATGATGCTTGGATTATTATCTCATTTTATGCATGAGTAAAGGCATAATTTGCTCTAGAGTCCCCGGATTCAAACTCAGGTAGTGTGGCTCCCAAACCCGGGCTCTCACACTGGGGGAGGAGAGGGGACTGGACCTTCAGTAACACAGATCTGGGTTCTAATCCAGGCTCAGCTGCAGACCAGCTGTGACTGGCATCTTGGTTAGCTGCTGGGATCTTGGGGTAAGTGGAAGTCTGGCCTGGTACCCAGGAGGTGGTGACTCGTGGGACTGGCGTCTGATGAGCTGGGCTGCCTTGTGCTTCCCTGGGCCCCTGGAGGAATGCACGCAGAGCTGTGTTCCTCATCAGGAGGTGCTCATGGTGACCTCTGAGGAATGAGCTCCCTGACTGTGCATCGGTTCTGGCCAGCTAAAGACAGTGCTCAGAGCATAGAATTGCAGCAGTGGAGCTGTGGGCAGCCTGCTTGCATGGTGGGAGACTTGTTATGCCGGCTAGAGACCCACAGATGGTGCCTCTGTGCACAGGGTCCCCCCATGCTTCCCAGAAGCCCCACCCTGCTTTCCCTAGTGGTACAAAAGGCCACCTTCTCCCACCATCCTATTGCCTGGGGTAAAGGCAGGTGGGGGCCCAACCTGGAGTGGGCAGTAAACTCTGGAACCAGGAAATCAGTCAGGTGGGGCTTGGTTCCCTGCACCATCCTTGATGCCCATAGATACCTCTGTCACCAGGACAGGTGGGAGCTGTGGGGAGCCAGGATCGAGCAGCTCTCGGGGTGTGGGAATCCCAAAGCCAGGCTTGGGGCCTGATTCTGCTGCTCTAGGATGCTGGCCCTCTTTGGATCTCCAATTCCAAATCTGTGAAATGGGCTCATCTTACATTAAGTATGTACAGAGGGCAAAAGGCCGAAAAACCATGCAATGCTTAGAAGGGTGGCTCTGGGCATACCCTACGGGGCATGTGTGGCCCTGGACAACTTATTGAACCTTTCAGGGCCTGCTTTCTCATCTGTGAGGTGGACAACGAAAGAACCGCTGAGGCTGGCATAGGGACTGAATGAGTTAAACCGTGGGAAGCAGCACAAAAGCACCTGGCCCGTGTAAGTACTTTAGAACTGGCCATGACGTTAGCATCCTCCAGGAAGGCACTGAGGGAACTGGGTACTTTCTCTAACTCTCAAGGCAAGGTCAAGAGCAGGCCATTGTGTGCTTGCAGAGTAAACACGGTCCGCTGAGGGCAGAATCTCTGTGGGTCCTAAAAGGCATAGCCCAGGTTGGTCAGAGCAGATCTAAGGCGACAGATCCAGGCTGGATGATAGGACTGGAAGCTGGACAATAGTAGGCAGTGAACCTCCTGTACCTGGAAGTATACAAGGGCCTATGACAATTTACAGACCAATAAAGAGTATTTCAGCCTCCCACAGGGAAGTGTGTTTTTGTGGAGAGTCTTAAAGGCCTGCACAGCCTGGAGGTTACCAAGACCCTGGCCAAATCCTGAAAGGCGAACTCCTGCTTCCTTATTTGACCTCCATGCCCTTCTCTTAGCAACGGGTGAATTTGCAGTTTTAGCTTTCTGGTTCCTAGGTCAGCTGGTGAGTAAGGAAGGCCGCTAGGAGGAAAACAGCTTTAGACTCACCATGCCTGGGTACAAATCCCGATTCTATTCCTCCCGGATGAGATCTTGGGCATGGCCCTCTACCTCTGCTTTCTCACCTGTAGACATGAGGACGAAGGCTTCTCTTTTAGAGGAAAAGGTGAGGACTGAAGGAAATTATGTGTGGAGGGCCTGGCATGGTGCTGAAGTAGTGCATCATAGCATTTAAGAGCCTGTTTTCAAATCAGAACTGAACCTTGGCTTTGACAAGTAGCTGCGCAACCTGGAATAAGTCATAGCAACCTTTCTGTGCTCATTTTCTCACTTGGAAAAGGGGAACGGTATCCTCAGTGCCTTCTGGGGTCAGCCCTGGGTCTCTGGAAAAGGCTCATCCCTGGGGCAAAGGGAGGTGAGAGCCTTGGATCTCTCAGTGCCTCCCTGATCCTGCTGCCCGGACCTGCCTCCACCCCATCCTTCCCATCGGGAAGCAGCTGCACCTTCTGCAAGACTATGATGGCCTCCTGAGTGTCGCTGTCTGTGGTGACCTTGAACACATTGCCGCTGCTGCCACTCTCGTCCTTGAGCTGGTAAGTCATGTCCGTGTTCTCACCCACATCTGAGTCCTCGGCCTTCACCCGTCCCACAGCTGTGCCAATAGGAGCCGACTCCTGGATGCTGAACTGGTACATCTCTGTGGGGACACAGCCATGAGCAGGGAGGGGACACCTGACCCTGGCCCCCCACCAACATCTGGGCAGGAGGGGCCCAGATGTTCACCCATGCAGGTTGAGGTGATATTATCTGCAAGGGCTTCCAGCTGGGCCAGGCAGGAGTTAGGACAGGCTGTCCTATCCAGACATTCAGAACAGTGCAAAGGGCACGCATGCTGACTGTTGGGTTCTTGGCCGATTGAGTTGAGAAAATGCCCACAGTTCTCTGGGCCTCAGTTTCCCCATCAGCCCAGTGAGGGTTTTGGAGGAGCATAACGGTAAAGTCTAAGGCTCTGGACTTGGTCCTAGCTGGGGACCCTGAGACCGGGATCCCTCATCTGTAGAGCGGGAACAAGGGTGTGGGTGTGTGAAAAGGATCGGCCTGTGCGCTGACTTTCCTGCTAATGGCATTCATCCCTTCATGTCTATACTTCTGACATCCTAGTCATCATGCCATTCTGGCCTTGGGGTTCCAGCAACAAATAAAACAGCCCCAGCTTCCCGCTCTCAGGTGTTTTTCTCTTAATGGAAAAAGAAAGGCACTAAACAGTCATTTCAGGAAAAAAGCTTTGTCTCGTGGTGACAGGGACTCAGGAGAAGCAGGGAACATGTGAGGGCGCTGAGGAGGGCTGATCAGGAAAGGCTCTGCCAGGGCTGGAGTCCGGCTCCATGGCAGGGTGCTTGTTTGGTTGGCAAAAGGCCCTGGGTTTGATCCCAGCATCTCTCAAACACACACAATCACTAAACGGCCTCACCGAGAAGGTGACCTTTGTGCACACATCTGAGGGAGTGACCCAGCAGATACAGTGGTACCTCGATTTATGAACTTAATTTGTTTTATAATTCCGGGGAAGATGGCTGCATTTGTGTCTAGGTGGAGAAGGTGGTCGTGTTTGTCACCTGATGCAGAGTTTGCAAATGGAAGCAAAATTTTGCTAAACGCTTTTGTTTACGAACTGAACTGTCGGCAAACAAAAGTGCTGGTGAACACTTAGACTGCATTTGGGAGACCGCACTCCAGGCAGAGGAAAGCGCAGACGCTAAAGCCCGAGGCTAGTGTAGCGCCGGCGTGTCTGAAGAAGGACAAGATGGCTGTGACAGCTGGAGGGAAAAGGCAGCTGGGAAACCGGAGTGAGATCTGCTGGATGCAGACAGCACCCTGCTCTGAGCAGAGCCAAGGCCGAGATGAAGATGACTTGCTTCATGAAGCAGCCTGGCTGGGGCAGGGCCTGCGGGAGTGGCAGTGCGTCCAAGCTTGGGCCCTGCGCACGTCTAGTAACCTGGGTGACCACCTCTGATTCCTTCTCACATAGCAGCCAGGAGGCCCTTTCCGAGGCGAACACACCACTGCCTGCTTTAGTCCCTTCTGTAGCTCCCCACTGGCCTGGGGATGGAACTATGAGAGCCCCTGGCCTGTCCTTCAAGACCCCGTCACTGCCCGCTCCCTGCTGACGTCCTTTGCTCCAAGTCAGGCTGCAGCCCGCTGAAGGTCTTGTGAGGCCCCTCTCACTTCCAGGTCGCCCCTGCCCTCTGCCCCTCTCTGCCTTCTCTTGTGGGTTCCCTGAATGCCACCTCCTCAGGACAGTCCCCCACAGATTAAAGCTTTGACAATCCCAAGTGTTGGCGAGGTTGAACAAGTGACACATGCATTATTTCCGCTTGGGGAACCAGTTTGGCTTTATTTAGTAAAGCCTAGGATCCCGTGGCCCAGCCATCTTACTGCTCTGTGTACACACCAGACAAGTGTGTGAAGATGGGCACTAGCAGCCATGTGCGGTGAGGTCAAAATGGGATCCTTCATAACAGCTTCAAAAACCAAAAGGCCCATTCACAGCAGAACAGATAAATGATGGAATACTATGCACCAAGGAAAATGAATAGACCCATGAATCTGATGCTGGAAACACAAAAGAGGATGGAGGGAAGGCAAAAAGAAATTAACTGCATGTGTTATGTACATGTACCAATTCCCTACAGTGGATGTAATCACTGTGTGCTGCAAACATGTACTAATAAAATTTAAAAAAAAATTTTTTTTGTGTTTTTGAGACAGGGTCCTGCTATGCAGTTCAGGCTGACCTTGGGCTCACTTTGTAGCCCAGGCTGGTCTTGAACTTGCAATGATCCACCTGCCTCAGCCTCCCAATTGCTGGGATTACAGGAGTGCGCCACCACTCCCGGCTCAGTAAAAAATTTTTTAAAGAAAATGAATAGCTCTACAACCCATAATTTTGAGAGACAAAGTCAGAAAACAATTGTATTATATGATTCCACTTAAGTGAGGCTCAAAATTGGATGAAATTAGATTATAATGTGTGGCAATGCACACAGAGGAGCAGACTCTGCAAAACAAAGCAATGATAGAACAAGTGAGTGTTAGTTAACACTGGGAGGAGGAGATGTTATGATCAGGAAAGGGCTTGGAGGGGCTTCTGGGGTCCTGGTTGGTAATTACGAGCATGTTTACTTTATAATTTGTCAACTGGACATTTCTGGTTTCTGCCCTTCTGTTTGTGTGAATAAAGAAACGAGAAAGGAATGAATGAAGAAGTCTGTCTGGGGCCCTGGCTTCCTCCTCTGTGCTCCGCAGCCCTGTTCCAGCTCAGAGCTTGGCGAGCCTGGGCAGAGGCTGGGTGGGTCCCTCCAGCATGGTGCTTCCAAGCCTCCCCATCAGCGGGAGGGACCTGTTGGGAGCAGGGGCTGTGGATCAGCTCCTGAGTGGGGCTTCTTGGTGCTGGTGGTGTGGGGCTGGCCGGCAGGCTCTGCCCACCTGCTCTGTCTGGGCCGAGGCTCTGGGCCTTGATGATGCTGTGCACTCAGCTAAGGGATTGGATTCCCTTATCTCGCGGGGGTCAGTCCCCTGTGGCGGGGCCTAATGTGAGAGCAGCAGACCTCAAGTAATGACTCGCCAGATAGGAATCAGCCCAGCTCCCACAGGCATTTAGTCTCTGCCAGCCTCGGAGGCAGCTTCCCTGGTGGCGCAGCTGTGGCTTGAGCCAGGGAGCAAGGGGCTGGCTGGGCTGATGGGGAAGTGGGGGTCTGGGCCACAGAAGCCCTCAGTCCCCCACTGTGGCAGGAGAGGCAGAGGATGGAGACACCCTAATTCATGAGCACAGACTCCCTCCCTCCAGGCTCAAGGAAGAGGGACGCACCTGTCATCAGGGTCAGTCTCTCCAGCACAGCCACGTCTGCCTGGGTGTGGTGGCTGCTACCTGTCCCTTGGAACCCCACCTTGTCAGATATTTCTCTTCCAAAGTTTGGGTTGGGGGCTGGGCCGAAGCATGGGAGAAGCAAGGTGAGGGGTGAGAAGGTCACTGTGTTCCTCAGCTGTGGGGGGAGGCTGCCTTCCTCTGCAGGCCTGGCTGGAAGGGGGCTGGGGTGAGTGGACACCCGGGGTGGGCAGGGGTCCCTGTTCAGGTGAGAAGCTTGTGGGAGGCTCGGCCTGTGGGCGCTTGGGTGGGCCAAGGGACAGACACACAGATGTAGCCTTGCTCTTGGAAGGCTTCACTCACTCTGCGGGAAGCGAGGCGGGTTGTCGTTGACATCGGTGACCACAATGGTGACGGTGGTGGAGCCCGAGAGGCCACCCAGCTGCCCTGCCATGTCTGTGGCCTGAATCACCACCTCGTAGCGCTCCTGGCTCTCTCGGTCCAGGTCGGGCACGGCGGTCCGGATGACGCCTGCAGGTGAGGGGGATTGAGGGAGGGCAGAACAGGATGTGGAGATTGAGGGGGGTTGAGGTGGGAGTTGAGGGAGGGTAAAGAGGGGAAGTGAGGGGAAACCTGCCCCCTGCCCCCTGCTCCCAGCCTGCTGAGCAGTAGCACCCCTGTACCCCTGCTGAGCTATAGGCTGGTTCTAGTGGGGGAGGATGTGGATGACACAGTGTGGCCGTAGTGTGGCAGGGCTCAGTGGCCACCAGATGATCACAGAGGTCACTCACACGAGATAACCCACACATGCACATAGCACACTCACACACACTCTGAAGTGCACACATACACACTTTCACACTCCTATCCACGCACATATACACTCATACAACATCGCACGCACCGTCAAGCCCCTCCCCCACACACCCAGGGAATTTCCCCACACAGCAGTGCCCCCGGCCAACGCCAGCTCACAGGCCCTCACGCAACCTTCGCAGAGCCAGACCCGGCACAAGTAAGGGCCGTTTACTAAGAAGAGGCCCATGGAACAGAACAGGCCATTGTGTGGCCCCCCTACTTTGGGGCCTCAGTTTCCCCACTGAGATTGTCTGCCTGAGCCTGGCCTCTGAGCCACGTGTCCCCGTCAGTAACACTCAGTGCAGAGCTGGGTATGGAGCAGCAGCCCAGCGAGTGTCTCATGAAGGGGACACTCACATCCACGCTCGGGTCCGCTCACCATGGTGTTGCGCTCGCCCGCCCATGCCCCAGGCCACACACACACTCGCCAACCACATCCATGCGAACACCCACAAAGGCACCCGCACACCCCCAGCTGCTGTCACAGCTTCCTGTCCACTTGCGTCCCTCTCTGTGATCAAATCATTCTCCATCCCGGGACCCAGCCTGGCCCCCAGCTGGCCCTGGATCCTCGGTCCGGGCACCAGCTAATCACAGAACGGACAGGAACAGACAATCCTCTGGGCTGCTAATGGGAGTGGGGAGGGAGCAGAATGGGGTGACCGCAAGATTAATCCTGCTGAGGAAAGGCCAGGCTTCTTGTTTCTCTGCCAGCAGAAGAGAGTCGGGTGGGGAGGGGGAGTAGACAAGGTGTCCAGAGCCTGTCCCAACACCCACTCCAACCTGCGAGCGCCAGCTGGTGACAGGTGGTGCCCTGGGCCTAGGCATCAGGTGGAGTCATGCACCAGTAGCCCCATGATGTGTCCCATAAAACTCAAGTTCTGTCCCCAAATAGTCCCTGGATTCCAATAAAGACAATGAAACAGGAGGAGAGGCAGTAGTGCATGTGTGTGTGCGCGTGCGTGTGCGTGTGTGTGTGTGTGTGCGTGTGTGTCTGGGGAGTCTGGGGGCCTAGAGGGTGCATGGTCTTGCTTTTGTGGATCATATAGAGACATAGAACAAGTCTGTCTAATCAATGGCCATACAGACCCACTACCCACAGCCTTTGCGGCTCCACAGTAGGGACCTTCTGTGCCCCACCCCATGCCATGGCCAGATGGGGGAGTCTGCAAGGCAAACTGCCTTGATTTCTTTTTTTCTTTTCTTTCTTTCCTGTTTTTTGTTTGTTTGTTTGTTTGTTGTCTTTTAGACGCAGATTTCCACTATGTAGTGCAGGCTGGCCTTGAACTCACTTTATAGCCCTGGCAGGCTTTGAACTTGAAGCTATCTTCTGCCTCAGCCTCCTGAATTGTGGATTACAGGTGTGTACCACCGCTCCCGATAAAGCAGACGGCTTTTTTTTTTTTTTAATCAGTACTGGGGCTTGAACTCACAACCGCATGCTCACAAGGCAGGCGCTTATGCCGCTGAGCTAAATCCCCAGCCCCAAGCAGACTGCTTTGAAATAAATCCTAAATCTATTTTTTTTTTTCTGATCTTGGGAAAATCCATTTACTCTGTTGAATCCGTTTCTTTGTCTATAAAATGAGGATAACCACAATACATACTTAAAGAACCAGTTTTTGCAACCTGGCACAAGTGACATTTTGGGCAGTATCATTCGCTTGTGTGTGTGTGTGTGGGGGGCTCTTCCATGCACCCCTTGGCCTCTATACTATATGACAGTACATCTCTTACCCTGGGTTTCAAAAATGCCTTCTAGGTATCACCAAATGAACTCTGGAGTGAAACTGCTTAACAATTAGCTAGAAAAACTGCACGTGACTATCACAACAATAATGAACATTTATATACATTTACTTTGTGTCTGACTTTATTCCAAGCACCTTAGGTGAACTGCCTCATTTAATTCTCTCAACAACCATTATAAGGAACGTCTGTGACTGGACCCATTTCACAGGTGAGGAGACAGGGGCACAGAAAGGCCAGGTATCTTGGCCAAGGTAGAGAGCACCTAACCAGTATTCAGATCATCTCTCCAGTGTCAGGGTCTGCCTTAGGAACTGCCCCCCAGGGCCCATGAGAAGCTCCCCACCTGGGCCCCTCATAACTCTTGATGTGAGAGAGGAGGCCAGGCCTCTGACAGAGGGATGTGGCTACAGGAGGGTCCTCTCTGCTGTCCCCTCCGCTGATCGGCCACGCTGTCTTCTCAATCCTGTAATCAGCCCCCTGGCTGTTCCCTAGGTGCTGTCTCCAGCCACTGGGGGTACAAACGGTACCCTCTGGCCTCTGCTGGTCTCCTAGCTGAGCCTTGGCAGCTCTTGGTTGCACTGGGAAGGGAGTCTGTCACATCCTCTGGGGTAATGGGGAGAGAGATATGTGGGACAGAAAGAAAGGGATCAACAGAGAAAGACCTAGAAGAAAAGAAGTCTGGAGAAAGAGACAGAGAGACATAGTGAGAGACAGAGATAGAGACAGGACAGACAGACAGGCAGGCAGACACACACACACACACACACACACACACACACACACACACACACACACACAGACCCAGCAGGAGAGGAGAGAAGAGGGGAGAGAGGAAAGGAGAGGTGAGTGAGAAGGAGAGGGAAGGAGACACGAAATAACAGAAAAAGAGAGATGGGAAGGAAGAGGGACATAGCCAGGGAGAGACGCAGGGCACACCAGTAAGAGAGAGACCAACAGACGCAGAAATCTGGAGACAGAGGGAAAGACAAGTGTGCAAAGAGCAATGGAGACAGAGTGAGCAGACAGGTGCAGACAGCAGGGAGGGTGACCGGAAGTGGCCATGAAAGATGGTGGGAGGGAGGGAAGGAGAACTGGCAGACCGGCAGGGTTGTGGCCACCAGGCTTGGGGTTTCATCTAGGTGGCCAGCCTCTCTGCTGTCCCTGCCCCTTCTAGCTCCAGAGGAACTAGGAGCCCGGTCATAAAGTCTCACAGTGCCATCCTGGCATCTCTGAGGAATGCAGAGGCCACACCGGCTCTGGACCCTGGTCCCAGGCCTAACACTGTGGTAGGTTGCTACAGCAAGAGCTCCCAACCAACCATGTCTCTCCGTGTTCACAACCTTGGATCCCACATTGAATCTGACCATGGCCATGTGACTTGCTTTGGCCCGTGGGACATCAGCCACAGGGACAAAAACAGAGGCTCTATATGTTCTTCTGTGCTGGGGCCTGTTCTCTGAAATCCTGAGATTGCTGTGCGGTGAGGATGCCCAGATGAAAGGCCACACACACAGAGAGGCCCAGGCACGCAGCTGTCCCCAGCAAGCCAGCCACCAGCAAGCTGACAGCCAATGAATGGTCTCCACAAACACACTGCCCAGCCAGCCCACAGAATTGTGACAAAGAATAGATTGTTGTTTTAAGCCTCTAAGTTTAGGGAGTTTTAAGCTGTCAATAACTGACAGAGGAACCCAGCAGTGGGGCTGCTCCTCTGCTGGTTTTGTCTGGCCTTAACTGGGTTAATCAGCAGCGTTGGGAAGGTCCAAGATGACCTCTCCCATACCTCTGGTAGTTGATCTCGGCGGTGGGCTGGGACACACTGGTTCTCTCATCCTCTGGTGGGCTGGCTTTACTACATGGCAGTCTCAGGACTACAGCAAAAGTGACAGCTGCAAGGCCCCTGAAGACCTAATCTTAGAATTTGCATAATATCATTTCTGCCACATTCTATTGGCCAAAACAAATCATAGGTCAGGCCTAAGGGAGGGAGAATAGACTCTACCTCTTGATAGCAGTGGCCAAGTTATATTATAGTTTGTTCTCTGCATCTGCAAGTTTTGTATCTGTAGGTTGATCTGCATCCAACTAACTGCAGATCAAAGATGTTCAGGAAAAAAAATTGTATGAGCATGTAAGGACTCTTTTTTTCTTGTCATTATCCCCCAAACAATAGGCCACACCAATTATTTGTGTAGCATTAGTTTATATTAGATCTTGTAAGTAACCTAGAGATGATTTAAAGCACACTAGAAGATATGCATAGGATACAAGGAATACCATGCCATTTTATATGGGGAAACTGAGCTTGCATGGATTTTTGTCTCTGCAGGAATCTTAGAACCAACTTCCCGCAGATGCTGAGGGAAAAGAGGCTGTGCAGAGGAATGGGAGAAGTTTATGATGTATTTTTCCAGCTACTGTGTTGCACTTCTCACTCTACCTCCTGATGCTCTGAGAAGTATGGTGGAGGGGTCTGGGGCATAAAAATCTCAAGTTGGTCTATGAAGTTGTTCTTGAAGCTTTCTGTTCCCTGCAAGTCCATTTTTTCATCATTCATTAGACACTTACTGTAGGCCTACTGTGTGCCAGGGATACACAGAATCAGATACAAACAAGGGAAAAAGCAAGGACTCGAGTCAGACAGATACGGGTTCATGTATTCTTCCTGCCATTTACATGCCATTGGACCTTGGGCAAGCTCTCAAGTCCATCTGCGCCTCTTTTTCCACCCTGTAAAATGAGTATGGCTGTCAAGGGGCTTAGATGAGACAAAGCTTCTAGCAGCAGGTCTCACAATTTGTAGATACCTGACTGATCCCTTCCCCAAAGCCCTGGGTTGAGTACCTCACGAGTAAGTTCCTCAAGGGCAGAGATCCATGCTGGTATTGTTCATCACTGTAGCTACCAGGCCTGTCACAAAATACTTAAGTAAGATATGGACTCCTACCATCCTTCCAATGCCCCTTGGCAACTGGGTGTATTTGCCTATTTCTTTCTGGCCCCTGTGTCTCTGTGAGGGCAGAAACATGTCTAGTTCATCAGCTTGATTCAGGACCTGGCACTTAGTAGGTGCTTAATGAATGTTAGTTTCATTTCCTTTCAGTAAAATGGATGGCTCTAGCCTGGCTAAGAATTTCAGCAGGGATCTTGAAGTTGCAGAGAGTCTGCCGCGTGGTGGGCGGGGGCTGGTAATTATAAACTGGCCATGACTCCCTGCAGGCCAGTCTCACCCATCACCCCCAGTTCCAGCTGTTGTCCCTGCCGCCCCTGTTGGCTCCTCCAAATGCTGCACAAGGGCCCCTGGGGTCCGTGTGATGCCTCATTAGCCCATAAATGCCATCCCTGTCGCCCCTGTGGGGGGCTTGCTAGCAGGCCTGGCCTTTAAAACACACAAGTTAATTCTTCCTCTGGCACTCGGGTCTCGCTGTGCCCCACCTCCTCCCCTCACACCTTCCTCTCAGGCCTCTCAGGCTCTGCTCCCTGCTATCTGCACAGCGAGAACAGACTGTACCTCACAGCAGCTGCTAAATATAGACCCACATCAGCGGAATATTCCTGGCTGGGGAAATGGAGCTGGGGCCGGGAAATGGTACCCCAGCGGCGCTGGCAGCAGGGCTGGAGGCATGGGGAGGAAAGTCTGGTTCAAGGACCCTATAGACTGAGACGTGGAGGACCCTAGAACAAAGACTCCATGTGAACTCCTTGCCTGGTGTGGTGCTTCTTTTCTGGTCCTGGGGAATTGTTCCTGCTCTGTGGGGTTCCAGGACCACCCACTGGCCAGCCTCCTCCCCACCCTGAACTGCACCTCTACAGTGCTCCTTAGAAACTGGGTGTCCTCCCAACTCCTGCAGAGTCGGAGCTTTCATCTGTTCACTCCTACTGCCTCCCAGGACTCAGTCCTGGTCCTTCTCTTATTTCTGTCTTCTTTTTTCTTGAAACTTCTCCCCCTGAAAACCTTTCCACCCTAAAGTCCCTGTCCCATCCCAGTAGTTGGATGGAGGCTTCACTGTCACTGCCATGCCCTACACCAACAGCCGGGTTAAATTCTTTTCACGGTTCCTGTCCCTTTGACCTACAGTTCTCTTCCCCAGAGAGCCCTGTGGCTCACACCTTCACTCTATTTGGGTGTCTGCTCCAAAGCTGCCTCCCCAGAAGCCTACCCTGATTTCTTTTTTTAATTTGTATTTATTTATTTATTTTAATCGGTACTGGGGATCGAACTCATGACCACGCACTTGCAAGGCAAGCACTTATGCTGCTGAGTTAAATCCCCAGCCTGATTTCTTAATCTAATTCTACTCCCTACCCTGTTTGATGTTTCTTCCTTATACTCATTGTTACTCGACATTACACGTGTATGTTCATTTTCTGTCTTCCTTATCTGAAGAACCTTCATCAGGATAGTATTGAATGTGTCCACTACTGCATTCCTAGTGCCTAGAACAGAGCCAGGCATGTAGGAGCCTGAATGGATGAATGAATTCTCCCACTGAACGGTTACTACCATCATAGGAGGGAGGTTTCTTATTTTTCTTGTTCACATAGGACACCAAAGCTTCAAGAGCACCAACTATTTTCACAACTCCATACCTATACTTCAGGTGGTCTGCTGGAAGTTCTAGATGTTTCTTTCCCTGCTTCTCCCATTGTAAAGCCTGTATGGTTAAAGCTGGCTTCGTTAGCCCTGCATTAGACCCCAGGATACATTTGCTAATTCCTCTGCTCCTAGACAGTTTTTGTAACTCACATTCCTCCTTCCATGTATGTAGGAGCTGCCCCTTGTACAGATGAATATGCAGGTCTAGGTTGACAGAGGCATCAAGGGCTCTTAATTTTGGGGAGTGATTCTGCCCAATGTTTGTCCTTTCCAGAGTCTCCCTGTACCCCACTGTTCTCCTCAGCATCTCCAAACACCCTTACGTTCAACTCATCATCATCCCTGGTTTCCTAACTAGATAGGCAAATTAAAGAATCCAAGCGGATGCTGAGAAGGAATGCAAACTTTTAGTTTTTGTGCTTTGGGGCTCTAGGCTGACCACCCTGGGCTCTGGGGCCTCCCTGCCTCCAGTTCCTGCCTCTGAGCCAAACTCTACAGTAGCTGCCCGAGGGATCTTGTTAAAATGAAAACCTGAGCATGTCACTTCTCTACTTAAAAGTCATCAATGAACCCACAGTGTTGGCGAGGAGGAGGGGGAACAGGAACTCTTACACGTAGCTTGTGGGAGTGTAATCTGGTATATTTTGGCATTATTCATCTTATTCCAAATGCGTGTTCTATTTGACCCAGCCTTTTCTCTTTCTGAAAACCAGCAAATATGCTTGCATCAGGACTACATCATGCATGTATGAGGTGATTAACTGTAGCATGGTTCATTGTGGCACAGGATTGGAAGCAGCATAAATGTCCATCAACAGGGGACTGGTGAAATAAATTTTAGTGTATCCATAACAGGCATAAAATAAAAGAATCAGTAAGCTCTTTGTGAACTGATATGGAATTATCTTCGAGATGTACTGTTAAGCCAAAGAGGCAGGCAATGTGTATAGTATGTGCTTATAGCTACCATTCACTTAAAAAATACAACAAATGCATGTGCCTTATTTTCTCATACATGCATAGAATAGCTCTGAGAAGATTCACTAGAAAATTGCATTGGTTGCCTTGGGGACACAGACGGGATGGCTTGGGGACTGGATGAGGAAGGAATTGCCACTAAATACTCATTTGAACTTTTTGAATTTTGAACCTTGAAATGTATAATCTATTTTGAAAAAAATGACTTAATATTTTCCGAGTGAACGAGTCTAAGCTCTCGCAGGGTATCTACAGTGAGTGGCTACCTTTGGGGCTGTGGTTACCGAGGATAGGGAGCGGAAACCACTTTCTTTGTAACATTTCTTCAATATGTAAGTGTTTTCTAACAGGTATTACTTTGGAAGCAGGAAAAAATAATGAAGATATTAGGTGTAAGAGAACACAATTAGAGCTGTGCTTATAGCTAGAATCTTCCCTTCCCCACAAACAAAATGAAACAGACACATAAACAAAAACCCCAACCCCAATCCATCGGCCCCTCCCACCCCCACCACTGTCCTTAGAATAAAACCTCAGCACTGTAGCTGGCTTATGCCAGCGCAGCCAGGCCCCTACCAGCTTGGCCTCTTTGCCTGTCCCCAGGCCTGATTCCCCAAGTGGACTTGCTCACAATTCCCCTCATGCCTCAGGCAGTTCTCCTCCTCCCAGCCCTTGCCCGCACCATGCCCTCCACCTGGAATGCCCTTCTCTGAAATCCGAATTGCCTGAGCATGACTGCCCCCTGCCCCGACAGTCCCGAGATGCA
This sequence comes from Hydrochoerus hydrochaeris, assembly GCA_004027455.1. Taxonomy (NCBI): domain Eukaryota; kingdom Metazoa; phylum Chordata; class Mammalia; order Rodentia; family Hydrochaeridae; genus Hydrochoerus; species Hydrochoerus hydrochaeris. The sequence goes on along the minus strand of PVLA01012542.1, from coordinate 18,702 downwards.
ATTGGTGTATGTTCTGTCTGAGGTCTCATCTTCCTCACCCAGGGGCGGTGAGCACACCCTGCTGGAACCTGAAGCTCTCCCAGCTGTGTGACCTTGAGCAAGTCACTTCACCTCTCTGAGACTCAGTCTCTTCATGCTGCCTTCACTGGCACTCGTTCAAGGGTCCTCGGAGACTAGTCAAGCTGCAGCGCAGCGGGAATGAAGTGGAGGGGAGCAGGGGTGCTGCAGCCCTTTTCGGCGATGTGCTGTGTGAGGGAGTGTGTGAGGGGGCAAAGAAGCGAACAAGAAGCCTCCCTTCCAAAATGGTCTCTAAGTGTCTTTCTATCAGCTCCTTAGCAACAGCTGTGTCAACAGAGATTTCCAACCTGCTGAAGAGGCCCCCCTCTTCTGCCCCAACATACACCCCCAAGAACAAATGGGGTGGCTGATTCAGATATTTGGGGTGCCCAAAGAGGCTGATCCTGCTGCTTCTCTGTTAGCCTTGCAGGATCCCTCATCCCATATTTTTCTGGTCCTCTGTCCTTCTCTTTTCTTGGCTGGCTGCCTGAGATTCTGGAGTCTCCTACAGGGCAGGATGCGATTTGGTGCTTGTTGGTCAATTCTGTCCCAAGCCACAAGCGCCCCCTTAACGCTCTACCCCTCCAATGACCCCGTTTTGGCCCCGCCCCTTCAGCCCGGCCCCGCCTCTCACCGGTTTTGGGGTCCACCGTGAAGTGGCGCTCGCCGTTCAGCACGCTGTACACCAGCCGGGCGCTGCTGCCGTAAGTGGGGTCATCCGCATCCGAGGCCATTACCTGCATCACAGATGTGCCTGGACCCGGAGGACCAAGCGAGACAGTGGTCATTTGGAGCTGCTGTGTTGGTCTGTCCCTCCTTTCTCCATCCCAGAAAGCTGGGAGAGGAGCCCCTCTGGAGATCAACAAAGCCAGCCCCTCACAGACCAGATCCCACTCTGAGTCCCAGCTGGCTTCCTGACAGGGGGCCTTGCTGGGGGAACAAGGGTGACCATGGACTGAGCTCTGGTTCAGCTCTCTTGTGTGGTTCTCAGCTGTAGGACAGCGGCAGGGGAAGGCAGCCTATAGGAATCTCCATTTTCCCTCCAGCAGTGATCTTAGCCCTTGGTCCCCAGATTGAAGGAGTGACTTTAAAACAGCACAGAGTGGCTCAGGGCAGTCTTTCGAAGGCTGTGGCAACAGTCACAGTTGGTTAAGATCATCACAGAGTTAGAGCAGGACTGGAAACCAGGCACCTGTTTGCCAACCCCTCCAGATCCCTCAGACTCTCTCCTGCCCCCACCAGCGCAGTAGAGCTCAGCCCAGGGGACAGCCAAGTTCACGGGGGCCCAGAGGCTATGTCTCTTGGCTCCTGGCCAGGAGAGCGGCAGGGCACTGCTGTCCCTGTGGAAGGCAGTGCGCTGTGGGCCCGGGTGCCCCTCTTGCCCCTCCCCCAGGTGCCCAGACAGCCCCTCCAGCCTCGCACACCCTGCTCCTCATGCTCTGCACGTAGGCTGCTGGGGAGAGTATAAATTGGATAAAAGTCCATCAAACAGCGGCAATTAAGTTATTGATTTTCGACGCTGGCTCATTAAACTGGGAGCTTCTCTCGGCCTGTCCCAGAGATGGCTCTAATTTGACATCATGTTCAATTTGACGAAAGCAGGGCTTGGGACGTGAGGCTGGACCCGGTGGGGGAGGGGTTAGATGGAGGGACCTGTAAAGCTGTCTGGTCCACCTGGACCTTTGCAGAAAGAAGGGTGTGAGATGAAAAGGATCCAGAGGAAGCCTTAGAGGCTCAGGATATGATCCAAAGGCAGGAGACAGGGCTAGGTGCCCTGCTGGGGGCTGAGTGGTGCCTTTCTGGGGCTAAGCTGGGCACTCTGGGCCAGCAGAGTGGCATGCTGGGAGACAAGGCCAGTTCACTGCTTGGCTAATGAGTGAGCCTGGAAGTGCTACTGCAGCAATTCTGCTAAGCCCAACCCGCTGCCCGCCTCTCCCGCCTCCAGCCTGGGGCCCTCCATCATTCCAGACAGACACATGTATTTATTTTTCACTCCTTTGCATTTCTCATTTCCCTCTCTGGGTCCCCTCCCAGCTGGAGCCTCCTAAGCTGGCCCTGCAATGCGCCTTTCTTTGGATGCCTCAGCTCCATGTCAACCATGTCCAATTTGCATGGGGAAGCTGAGGAAGAGGAGGGAGTGAGCTCCTGATGCTGGTGTCCAGGGGTCTCCCATGCAGGGCCAAGGACATGGCACTGGATGCCTTCTGCACACATTAAAAAGGGAAAGCAATGGGCATCTGTTGAGTACCCACAGCACACCCAGCCTCACCGGCCTCACCGCCTCTTAGATCCAATGTCTACAATCACCACAGCATCTCAGAGGCCCAGGTTGGGCTGCTATAACATTACAGGTGAAGAAACAGGCCAGACAGGGGGAATACTGGACTGAGGGCGCTGGGTGAGAAGAGGGGATTTGAATTCAGGGCTATCATGCCCATGTGTCAGCACAGGCAGAGTGAGTTCGAGAACTGAGTCGTCATCAGTGATGGCAATGCCACCTAGAAGTTTGGCCCTTGGGCATGGCCTGAATCCCTTTGTGCCTCAATCTCCTCATTTGTGAAATGCAGATGACAATGTTACCGGGCTCCCAAGATAATAGGGGACGGCAACTGTGATCAGCACCAAGGACAGCACCTGACCCCTGCGGGGACTCCAATAAAAGCAGGTGCTCGGGCTTCCTGGGAGGAGCTGCAGGTTACCTGCAATGGCATGCGGTGCCTCCCTCAGGTGTAGTGAAATGGCAGAAGATTCGTAAACCCCAGGGCTCATGATGGGTGCTTCATAAATGGTAGCTGTTATAACTTTTATGAGAAGCGTCCTTATCACCCCTCTCGCCTGTTTCCTCCACCCCATGGGCCAGCCGCATTGCCAGGCTGAGTGACTCCCCAGGGACATGGTAGCTGGGCTTCTCTCTCTCTCTCTCTCTCTCTCTCTCTCTCTCTCTCTCTCTCCCTCTCCCTCTCCCTCTCCCTCTCCCTCTCTCTCTCTCTCTCTCATTTCTCCCTGGCTGCATCCCAGGGACTCCCACGGGGATGATGGAATCATTCCCTCAATCCGGGATTCTTTATTGCAGCCATTACAGTTAATGCCAACACGTGGGGACCGTGAAGGGTCAGTGATTCACCACTTCTCCCTCAAGCCCCAGAGGAACGGCCTCCTCAGGGCAGCCACACTCTCCTCCCTCCTTCTCCACCAGTCAGCGGCACCCCAGCATTGGCAGACTAAAGGGTGCCAGGCTCGTGGCCACTGTAGAGCACCTTCAGGGCACCCCCACCCCTGGGCCAATGCATGAGGTTCAGCAGTGCACGTTTTACCATGTACTGTCATGTCCATTCTGTCCTTCAGACCTCATACCAGCTCTGTGTGAAGACGGAGTGGGGAGGAGCACCCCACTTTCTAGGTTTGCTGACTTCTGTGGTGTAAGTACTTCCCTCATGGCCCAGTTTCAAGCCACCAATGTGATAAAATGGGTCTGCAACATTTCTGAAAATCACTATGTGCCTCTCATGAGCTGAAACCCATGGTTATATATTATTCAATAATGATGATAATGAGAGATTATGTTTATTGAATAATTACTTCATGCTAGCTCCTATGATGTATACATTTTCCATGCATTATGTCATGGAGTTTACACAATAGAATCTTGCAAGAAGCTCTGCTAAGATTTCCACTTTACAGATGAGGAAGTGGAGGCTCAGTCAATTTCTCATTTATGAAACAGAAAGAGTAATACCAAACTATTGGGCTCATTATGAGAATTTAAATAGATTCTGAGGTAGGTGCAGCACCAAAGACAGTGTTTGGCCAAGTTCACCTAGCAAGGACTTGGGTGCATTCAAATCCAGGAGGATTTGATGTCCAAACACATGTATCCTGCCTTACAGGTGGGATGAGAGGGTTGATTGGAGTCGAAGTAGATGGGAGAATGAGAGAGTGAAGACTTAGGGAAAGGAGAAGGAGGAAAGAGGGGAGGAAGGGCAGGAGTTGGATTCAGATTTTCCCTTGCCAGCTGCTGGGTCAAGCCAGCATCCCAGAACAGGGCTAGAATTGGTCGGAATGGGTGGTTCTCTGTCCATGGTCCTGCCCGCCCCTCTGCTAAGTGCCCCAGCCCCTCTGGAGGGTAAGAAAAGGGCTGCCTCACTGATTCCTGGGTAGACAGGTTTTCAGGGCCCAGGGATTCAAGTGGAATGTTAAATATGGAATAGCTGGTCCTTGGAGGACACAAAAACCAATGGTTCTCAACCTGGCAGCACATTAGAATCTACTGGGAGCTTTAAAATAAAACTGACACCGAGCCCCATTTCAAACCAATTAAATAGAACTCTTGGGGTGCAGTCCAGCCAAGGGCATTTTTGCAAACTTCAGAGTGATCTTAAAGTGTCCCCTGCTCTAATAACAGATGCCCCAGACTTAACCTGTTATTGAACTGGTAGGGACACGGAGTCATGAAGAGACTAAATGACTTTCCAAGGTCACATCATTAGTAAGTAGCAAGGGCAAAATAAAACCCATGTCTGCTTAGGCAGCTGATGTGCTCCCGGAGCCTGTGAGCCTGTACTGAGACTGACACCAGAAGGAGGCAGCAAGGGTACCTCGTATCACCGGGTCAGCGTGGGAAGCTGGACACCCCTGAAGAGGGATGCCCCTCCCATGTCTGCGGAGAATGTGCAGGCTTTGGTGTCAGAGCCATGGGTTCAGAACTCTGCCACTTCCTCACCAATGCTGTCATGCCTCCATCTGGCCTGTTTCTTCACTGCTACTGTCAGAGACCCTCTCTGCAGCTCTGAGACGAGGGTTAGAAGGCGATGGATTTAAGAGGCTGGTGAACCTAGGCTTTAGCAGGTACTTGACAGAAGTCCATTCTTTTCCCTGGTTCATGTCCTTGGCTGTGAATAGGAAACCTGAGTGCCAGCATTAGAAGGAGGGGTGCTTATCTATTCCTCATCTCTGGCATATCCGGGTGACTCTGGCACAGTTTGTCCAGGCACAGGACTGGAACCTATGTCCTGGCTTGTCCCTTAATACTTGCTACCTGGGAGGTGCATTTAGGCCTCAGCTGTCCCCAGTGCCTGCAGTGGGGCTCAGGGGATGCAGACCTATATTCTCAGTCCAGCTCTGGCTGTGCTCTATGGGCAACGGCAGGAAAACTACCCAAGCTGACCTGATCTCAGTTCTCCTTCTGTGAAACGGAGATAACAATTTACCCCTGCTGCTTTCTGGGTGCAGGGGACCCCTTAATGAGATGGAAGTGATGAAGCATTTTGGAAAAGAAAAGAGTCCTCAAACACGGTGACCAAGTGTCATTATTATGAAGATGTTTGTAATTATTATCCTTCTGCCTCTTCCCTGCCTCCTTTGCTACCCTGCTGGGCCTGGAGATACCCTAGGTTCACATTTAGTTTCTCAAACATTTATAAAAAATGAGTCCCACCCCCTGCTGCTGCCAGCACTGCACAGAATGCTTTCTATTAAAAATTAAAAACCACTTGTCGAGTCTCGGGGAGCACTCAGATTACATAGGAAACAAGCCCTTCCTCAGGCTCCTCCCTTCCTGTCCCCTTCCCAATTCCCTCTTTGATCATCACTTATAGTCATGGCTTGCTGAGCCTGGTCTTGACCTTGCTTCCAGCCACCCACCCAGGCAACCTATATAGACAAATGACACATAGGAGATGCAGGTGGGGCTGGGGATTTAGCTCAGTGGCATAAGTGCCTGCCTGACACATAGGAGATGCAGGTGTGTGTGTGTGTGTGTGTGTGTGTGTGTGTGTGAGAGAGAGAGAGAGAGAGAGAGAGAGAGCACCTGCAGGATCGAGGAGAGGGTCAAGCCCAGGACAAGCAACAGGGAAGGTGTCACAGAAAAGTGAGTCAGAGGTGAGAAATGAGAGACAGAAAAACAGAGGCACAGAAACAGTGTGACAGAGGTAAAGAAGTAAACTAGAGTCACAGACACAGAGACAGAGATGCTATGAAGCAAGGGTCAGGAAGCAGGAAGAGGGGGAGCAAGGAGCAGAAAAGTGGGGTCTGGTTCTAGAGTTGCCAGGAGACTTCTGAACATCTTCCTCTCACTTTCTCTCCTTATGGATCCGACACGATCTTGCCCATCTGGGCAACCCTGAGTGTGTGTGGTGTATAGTGTGTGTGTACATATGCATGTGTGTGTGTGTGCACGTGCGTGCGGTGCACGTGCCTCTGATATGTTCCCCTGAGACAGAGGACTCTCCTGCCACCCCAAATTGAGACCCACAGGCTCTTCTGTCCTTTCCACATTCACATGTTCTAGCTCTGCTAGAACATCTAGTGACTTTGTTTGAGACAGCAACATGGTGAACCTCTGCACCTGCGTTCTTCTGCCTCTTGCAGAAAGAAAACATTTTTGCTTGTGACTGGGTTCCATTCACGCTCTCCACGTCTCCAGCATACCCACCTTTTGGGGCCCTGGAGGGCAGGATGATGGCTTTGCTGCCTCTGTACCTCAGCACTGGAGCACAAAGGGCCTGGCAGAGAGATGCTGCTCATGTTTGTTGGATGATTTGTTGGTGGGAACAACAAAGAGAGATGTGGACAAGCTCCCCTTTGCCCAGATTACCTGGGTTGTGGGGCCAAGTCCCAAAGGCCAGGGCCTCTGCTCCTCTCTGCTGCTTCCTCCCACCAGAAACCTCCTGTCCTGTTTCCCCCCCGACCTGGATGATGAGAGCTAGTGCCGTTGCTAGGCAAGGAGATATTGCACATATAGATCTTCCTGGACTTTAATTAAAAACATCTTTAGAAGTTGTCTCTGCAGAGACCAACGATTGATTCCTGGCTTGGGCCTGAGGGCTGCTGAGCCACACTCTCTGTGGCTGCAGCCGTGGCCATCAGCAGCTCCCAGACTGCTGCTGCCCTCCTCAAATGAGGCCCTTGGGGACACACAGTGCCTCCTGCTGTCCTGCTTTCCTCTCGGCCACTGTCCCCCTAAGCCCTGGGTTTAGGGGTCAGACAACATGTTCTCCCACTTTTATATCCTTTCCTCTCTTGAGCCTCACTTTCCTTAGCTGTCCAATGGGAATGTTATCATTTAAGAGAGTCCATGGGGATGAGGATGGGATGACATGAGATTAAGGAGGTGAAAGTGGTTTTCAAACTGTCAAGTCCTGGGCAAGAGATAGCCTCGACTGTTTCCTCAAAGAAAGCCACGGGTGGTAAGTCCAGCGTAACCTGGATTCCGATTCCAGGATCTGGCTGCAACTCTTACTGTGGAACCTCAGACAAGTCACTTTATCTCTCATTGCATTTATTTCCTGATCGGCAAAATGAGGCCAGGAATATCTGCCCTGCTTATTCTCCAGGATTGCAGGGATAAAGGGAAATAGCTCTATGAAAGCAGTGTTGGCTGATAGCTATTATTTAGTGAATATCCCAAGCAGTGCGGGCTGTACTACAAAGCAGGCTTTTTCCATCCATTACAGCTGCTGATCACAGAGGAAGCAGAATACACAGGAACGTGGCTGCGCCAGGGCTCTGCCCATTCCCCCCGTCTGTTGAGTGTCAGTTCTACGGCATGCGGGCCACCACATTCTCCATCCTTGCTCGTGGCAGACATCACTAATCCACCATGGTATTCTTTTCAGCTGAGAGACCTTGACTCCTTAACGCGGCCCTATAGCCACTACCAATGGATCAAAGTTGGCCCTGGGCATCTACAGCCACTTTGGGGTCAGGGGCGGTGTCTTGCTCAGCTGCGCATTTCCACAGAGCTGGTGAAGTGCCCTGTATACAGCAGGTACTAATAAGTGTTTCTATCCTCTGTGGGCCTATAAAAGAAGTGGGCCCTATTAAATGTTTGCTAAGGGAGATGACTCATCTTTGCAAGTGCTATTAAGCCAAGTACACTGAAGGCTTGTATAGAATGGGTGCTAATAAACATTTGTGGATTTAATTCAATTATTTATCTTTGTATCCCTTGCAGTGCCCAGAACAAAGTAGTGACTAATATATGTATATTGAATTGAATTTCTCCTCTCTGTATCCTGACTTATGCCAAGTGTACTGTTTTGTACACAGCTGGCATCCTTAAGCAGGTGGGATTGAACTGGGCATGGGAACCCTATGAAATCCCTTTGCTGGCTACTGATCGGCTCCTGATGGCCTAGGAAAGGGGTCCAGGTCCCCTACATTAAAAGGTCATCCAGTCCTGCTTTTCTCTCTATCAAAACTCACTCCCCTGTTGATTTCATTCAGCCTCCAGCTTTAAATCCTCTCTGCCCCCGACTTCCAGAGTCACATCTCTAGCTCCATCTCTGCTGGTGTTTACACCCGTGGTCTGTGAACACCAGGTATCTCCACTGGAGTTTCCAGTACATGTGTCCATCTCCACATGCCCAGGAATGAACTCTTTATTTTGCAAACTTGCTTTTCCTTCAGTAGTCTCTGCGTCAGTCATAGCAGCCCTTCCATCAGATCAAAAGCTTCTTCCTGTCTCCTCTGTCTCTCATTCCCCAAATCCAGTTCCTTGCAGGCCCTGTGGGCTCTGCCTTCATCATGCACCCAGAACCCCATCTCTTCTTACCACCTACACAATGCCACTCAGCACTGCCTCTTGACTTTTCACAACTGCAGTCTTCTGCTCACTCATCTCCCTCCTTCCAACCTTCTCCCCTACGGTCTATTTTCAACATGGCAGCCAAGTTATTCTTTCAAAATATCAGTTAGATTATGCTACTCTTCAGCTTCCCACCTCCCTCAGTGTATAGCTGAAAACTTTCTGATGGCTACCAAGTCCTATGTGACCCAACTTCTGATCTTTCTTCTAAGGGTCTGGAAAATTCCCCACCTCACTCATCCCTCTTCAGCCACACTAACCTCCATGCTTTTCTGCAAACACACTAGAACCTTTGACTTACTATTCCCCGGACACGGAGCATTTTGTTAGCTTAGTGGTTCTCCTAGTCCCCGAACCTGCAGCATCATCTGGGAATCTGTTAACACTTCTAACAGCCCAGACCTACTAAATCAGAAATACTCAAGGGGGGAGGTAGGAACCTGGCAGTGGTGTAGTTCAGTGGAAAAGCACTTCCCTAGCATGCAACAAGGCTCTCACTGTGATCTGTAGTACCACAAAGGAACACAGAAACCACTGTGGGGGAGTGGGGTGGCAATCTACACTTTACCAAGCTCTCTTGGTAATTTCAGTACACAATAGAATTTAGAAACCATGGCACTGTGGTTTTCTGCCTTTGATCGAATGTCCTCTTCTAATAAAGGCCTTCTCTGACCCCTCTACCTAAAATAGCACTTCCCCCAAATCGCTGCAGGTTCCCTTATTTGTGTAGCATTTCATGCTGCTGGGTATTGTATATTTGCTTGTTTCTTTTTTATCTTTTCCCTGCTCTGATGTGGAGGCCAGTGAAGAATCCCCAATGCCTGGGATAATGCAGAGCCTCAAGTGGGCATTTGGTAAATATCTGTGGCATGGACGAGCCTTCTCCATGCTTAGAAAGGAACTTGGGACCCAGAGGATCACAGGGACTTGCCCAAGGTCATGTGGGCACCAGGCCTCCCAACCGGCAGCTCAGGATCCGCTTGGCTGCATTGGGCCCAGGTTGCTGAGCAGCCCTCCCACCCCGCCCCGCTCAGAACCGTGGCTCATCAGGGCCCCTGGCACACTTCCCTTCCCTTTTAAGCTCTGAGTGGTTTAATTTGTGAGCGCTGCTGCCTTTCATGTCCCAAACCTTGTCCCTGCTCCCTCTGATCTCCGAAGTAGCCCAGACCCACTGCCACTTGTCGGCCCCGCCGCCCTCCTCTGCTGGGATCAGGAGGCTCAGTAATTGTGACTGATTTTCAAAGCTGCCCGGAGTCTCCGCAAATACCTCAGTGTCGGATTTGTTTCGCCTTGAAAAAGTTGCTCAAATGAAATAAACTAATTTAATTTCTGCCTCTTCCCTCCCCCTCTTGGGTTCCCTGATTTAGCCAAGTGGAGTCACCCTGCCTCCTTTTTTTTTTCCTGAGTGCAATGACAGCTACTGGAGGAGGCAGAGGAGGGAGGGCTGGGACTTCCATGGGTGCTCATGAGCCGGGGGTTTGCTCTGCTCCAACCCTCTGTGTGACCTTGGATGAGCTGCTGTCCTTTCCTTGGACTCAATTTTCCCGTTATCATTGTAGCTACTCCAACAGTCTAGTGGTCCAGTGGATGCTAACATCAGTCCTGCACCTCTAGAGCCATAAAAGCTCCCCGTTTCCCTCGAGTCCTTGGGATACAGCCCCTGCTTCCTTCTGAAGCATCAGTTCTGGCCGACTTTCTGGACTGTTCCATACAGAAAAGATCAGCCAGCCTTCAAGTTGGGGAGTGGGGACCGGGAAGTCAGGTCTGCCTCTGGCTTGCTGGGTGACCTTGGGCATGTCACCATCTCTCCACATCTCAGTTTTCCAATTCACAAAACTAATTTTAAAATTCTTGCCAGGCTCTGAAATTCCACTGGTATTTGCCATCAACAATTTCATATGCATCTCTCCAGCCCAGTCCTCTCCATGGAACCTGTTTATTCAATTGTCTTTTTAAAGATCGCCACTCGGTTGCCTAACAAGCACTTCTAACTTAGCATGTCTGAAACCAAACTCCTGCCTTCCCTTCAGCTCCCCAATGTGCTCCTCCTATCTCAGTCAATGGAAATTCCATCTGTTTCATTGCTCAGGTTAAAATCCCAACAGGCATCCTCGGGTTTTCTTTCTCTCACACCCCACATCTAATTCATTAGTAGATGCTTTCAGCTCTACTTTTGAAATCCATCCACAAGTCAGCCTCATTCCAGCCCTCTCCCCCCCCCATGGTACCACCTTGTTCCAAGTCAGCACTGTTTCTTGTGTTGGTCATTACAATATCCTCCTCCGAGAGCACCAGCTCCTGGGCTTGTCCTGCCCCATCCCCCCACCTCTGCCTCTCTAGTTTTTGTGGAACAGCTATGAGACCCTCTTAAAACTAAGTCACATCATGCCATTCTTTTGTGCAAGACCCCTCCACTGAGTTCCCAGTTTGCTCAGCACCAAAGGCAAAGACCCAGCTGTGGTCTACAAGTATCATAATACAGTCACCTTGCCACTTCTCCTTGGGAGGAATTAAATCCCAGGGCCTTTGCACTTGCTCTTCTACCTGCTTAGAATGCTTTTCTTACAGGACCAATAATCTGTTTGCTTGTTTATTGTCTGTCTTCCTTATGGAGGATGTGCTCTTCATTGACAGCAGGGAGACTTAATGCTCAGCGCATAGTAGATACTCAACAAATAACTGTTAAATGAATAAATGAACTCATTTCAGCATGAACTCATTTGCAGCATGTCACTGGCATACACAGGCCATGCAAGCACATATCTGCACACAGGGCAGAATGCATACATACATCAGGCAACACGTGTACCCTTTGGTGTGCACATAGCCCATATTCACACTGTCCCTGGTGCCTCCTCCCTCATTCTCTCTGGCCTCTCTCCTCTCCTCTGCCATCTCACTGTGCCCTCTCCCAGGAGCCCAAGTATCTCTGCTCTCACATGCAGCTGCAGACAGGAGGTCAGAGAGAGGCAGCACAAATCTGTGGGCACACTGAGGCAGCAGAGGCCTGGGACACTGCTCCCGGTTGAGCTGGCACCCAGAAAACTCAATCTAACCCAGGGGGGAGGAGGGTGGCAGCTCCTGGCTTTTGCCACAGCCTCAGGAGCCCAGGGCTAAGTGAGGCTTCGATGATCAGACACCTGTCTGGGGCTCCCATGGTAGGTAGGGGAGGCTGAGTCCCCCTGCATTTAGTCCCTGTCCTGTTCTGGGAAAATGTGTTTTTGACTACAGCTGTGTCTGATGTCTTTGTGCAGATGTGGGTTTCGAAGGGGTTACTTCCTGCCCCCCCCACGACTATATGTGTGCAGTTGCGGTGCCCCTGGCTGCCCGCGGTCTCATGGGCAACTGACTGTGACTGGGACCTTCCTGGTGGGCCGTGAGTGGCACCTTCGGATGCTGCTCGGCTGCACCCAGGCCAAGTGAGGTCGGGCACGGAAACGTCTGTTTGAGCCTTTTTTGGGGTCCATGGATGTGGCTGAGCCTGCACAGAGGCTCCCTGGGTGAGGCCCTTGTCTGGTGTGTGGCTGGGCCCTGCTCTGGTCGTCCCTGGAGCTGGCTGTCTGTGGGGTGGTGTCTGAGGCGCAGGTGTGTACCGTGCATGGCTAAGCTTGTGTGTGGGCAGGGCTCGTGGTGTCTAGGTTTGCACTTGCATGCACTGGATTGTGTGTGTGAGCGTGGCCATGTCTGAGCATGACATTCACACACAGGTCCATGTCCATGGGGGGATGTGCATGGATCAGGCTGAGGTCAGGTATATGGCCTGGTCCGGTTGTGCATCTGGACCTGTGTCCAGGACTATGCCTGTCTTGGAGGTCGGCTGGGCTCATGTGTGTACCTAGCATCCTGGGGCAGCAGTTCCTGTCTCTCCTCCTCTGCTGAGCAGGCTGCGCTCAGGACCTGGTATCTCTCTCTAGTGGAACAAGCCACCCTGGCTTTACCCCCACCCTGATCCCACCCTGCCTGCAACCCACCTGTGGGAGAGAGCTCAGCCACGCTGCCAATGTAGGGGCCATGCAGGAAACGTGGCTCACTGTCGTTGATGTCCTGCACCTTGATGATGAATTCCGACTCAGGCTCCAGCAGGCGATTGGTGGCACGGTCCCGAGCCTGGGCCCGCAACGTGTAGAAGGTTTTCTGCTCACGATCCAGACGTTCCATGGCGTGGATGTCACCCGTCAGCTCATCTATCAGGAAGATGGTCCCGGCGCCCTCGCCTGAGATGGTGTACTTGATGGCCCCGTCACCTTCATCTGAGTCCGAGTGGATCTGGGAAGGTAGGGAGGAAGGCAGGGTGGAGGCCAGGTAGGGTGCTCCTCTCTGCCACCCCACTTGAGCCCCACTGGGGGTCTGCTGCTAAGCACATCTGTCCTTCCACACACACTGGCGCCTGCACTGAAGACACTGAGCCAGAGGACACGCTCACGCCGCTCTGAGCCTCGCTGCCTCTGCCCTGGGTGTTTCAGCCATGCTCTGCGACTCGCCCTACTCCAGTCTTGTCCTATAATCCGCCCTCCCCTTGTGCCCCAGAGCTATCAGCTTCAGAGGAGGATCTGAATGAGTACTCTCTGCTTACTGTCCCCCGTGGCTCACCATTATCTTATAAAGAAGACCACAGGCCCTTCCTTACCCCTCTGCCTTGCAGCAGGCAGAACTCTCAGCCTCTTACACTGATCCTGGTCTTTATTTCTCTGCCAGGCTCAGTCACCTCCACTAGAAAAATTTTCTGGACTCCCCTCTCAGTTTCCTTCCAAGATCACTTAGTACTTGAGCCATCCTTGTAGGATCGCTGTACCCAGAGCTTTGAAATCTTTAGTGTGCCTGCGGATCACACGGGCATCTTGTTAAGAGGCAGCTTCAGATGCAGTAGTTCGGGGTGAGGCCTCTGAGTTTGCATTTCTAGTGAGCTGCCAAGTTGCTGGTCCCTGTCCTCACTCAGGTCCGTCTCCTGCAGGCTCGGAGGCCAGGAGGTTAGAGCGGCACGTTAAGCATCTCACTATATAGGGGGGGGGCTCAGGACTCAGCGCACAGCAGGGACAGAGGGTGAAAGAGCGAGGAAGATGGGTGTGGGATGGGTGGGCACCTCCCACACCCCAAGTTGCACCACAGGTACCCTTATCCAGGCTGGGCCTCTGAAAACAAACCTTACTAGCGTACGTTTTGCTACTTCGTTGTTCAGATTTTCTTTTCTTCCATTTTCCCGTTGAGGATCAGAAAAGTGGAAGGATTTGCTTAGGTTCTACCCCGCCATCCTAAGCCTCTGCAGGGCTCACAGGAAGGGAGGGGCCCCTCAGCCCGCTGAGCCTTGGCTTCAGCATCAGCCCCCTGTGAGTTCGTGCATGGGTCGCTGCACCTCTCTAGGCCCGTCGCTTCATCCATAACAGGGCAATCAGAGTAGCGTGTCCTCCTGGAGGAGCTGAGAGGTTCACTGAGTTGAGAATAGTTAACAGCCAGCATGGGGGGGGCACTGCCCATGGAGCAGCCCTGCAGCAGGACCCCACTGGGCCAGCAGGGCTGCCATGGCTGCTGGACCACAAAGTCAGAGGGAATTGGGACAGGGAGTGGAGAGGGACTATTTACTGTCAACGTGGAGGTTTTGCAGTATTTTAATAACCAGTACAACTATACCTGCTTGTACTAGCAGGAAATCAGCTCTGCCTGAGACATAATAAGTGTCCAATAAACCGTAGTTACAGTTATTATTATATTAGTACTAAATGTTCACTATATATAACTGGAATTTCTCTCATTCCAGTGCTGCTAGGCTCCAGACCCCAGGCTGTTTACGTGCTACTGGGAGGAACCAGCAAGAAGTCTGTTTTCCTGCAAATGGAAACACCTAAGACTACCCTCCAATGCCCAAACCTCCAAGGCAGCCCTGAGCAGAGGAAAATCCAACTGGATGAAGCCAGAGACTTTGCTCTCCTTAAGCTTCTGTGGAAATGGGGTATCAACAAGAGAATCCCTAAAGCTTTTCTTGGGCCAGGATGCTGTGAGCCCCAGCTCCCTCAGCAGGGGATAGGTGCCAGTGAATCCGTCAAGAGGAGGGAGGAGGCCCCAACTCTGCTGCGAAGGAGGAGCGGGGTGTAAATTCTGCGGGTAGAACTTTGTGTCTGAAAGGTGGATTATAGAAGTGCCATTTGGAAGATTGAATGGCCCATAAACATTTTCATATTTCATTAGCCGATTAATGGGCATCTCTCTCTTTTTGGCGAGTCTGCTGATTCTCAGCAGAAATTGCAGGGAGTAAATGGAGGCGTCTGGTGGAACCTTTCCGGGTCCCTGTCCTGTTATAGATTGCCCCAATTAATGCCCGTCCTGGGCTCCACCGAGAAGCCTTCTTCCTGTCCAGTTACTGTTAATAGATTTCTCATAAGTGGCTGGATTGTAAAAACCTCATAACTCAGTTTAATGCCCCCAATAAAATTATCTCAGGACATCAGCCCTGAATCATTGGCAGTGCAGGCATGAGGGGACCTGTCTCTCCTATTGGCTGTTTACGCTCTTCTTCCCAGGGGAGACGGAGTGGATTTGTTCCCTCTTGGGGTGCCTGCACCTCCTTTGCAACCAGACCTGTGATCGGTTTATTTAATCGGCAAATATTTCTGAGCAGGAAGAGATGACATGTAGGAGGAAGGTTAATGGAGATAATTTTGGTCTCCTTCACTGCCCTAAGAAACATTACTATTCTCCCATTTCTAAGATGAGTCAACAGAGGCACAGACAGGGGAAGTCATTTGCTCTGCTTGAAGCCAAGCTCCAGCCTGACTCCAGCGCTCACTCGTGCTGCGGCCAAGGGCTTGGTAACTTTACCCTTCGGAGCTGTCTTCCCACGTGAGGCAGCACCTGAGGACTGTGGTAAGGAGTAAACGGAGCACATTCACATGACTCAAGCACTATGTCAGTGGCTGTTTCCTTCTCTGTCTCCTGAATCGCCATTACGTCCCTTCAGCCCTTGACATTTTAGCTCCGACCTCGGACAGGGCTCGCTTATCAGTGAGGAGCAGGGAGGGGGAAGTGGAACCCGGCGATGATGTCATCGATGTTCTTCTGTGAAGCATGACACGGAGCTAGCACTGGAGCCCATCAGCTGCTCTCTGGGGACTTCAGAGCCAGACAGGGCCAACTGGCCTGGGCAGAAGCTAAGAGCTCGAAGCTGGGGATTTGCTCTCTACTGGGACTCCGGCGTGGAGAGAGTGCATCTCTGGCTCTGTCCTGAGAAGATAATTCTCAAGACTTTCAGCTGTGAGCAAAGGCTGTGAGGTGACGGCCCTCTCGTTTATTGAGCACCTACTATGTGCCCGATGTGTTCGAGGCTGTGCAGAACTGTAACTTGACTCTGTGGAGTGTGTGTATGAATCCCCATTTACCAGGTGAAGAAACTGAGATGGGCCGGGTCTGTTTTGACTTCAAAGCGCAGCGCCCTCTTTTGGTCTGCTTACTGCATGCCCAGCAGCCGGAGGAGCGGAAAAGGGCAAAGAATGGGCTGCTGGGGAGACACTGGGCTGCAGTGCTGGGAGTGGACAGGCTCGATCCCAGTCTTTTCCGAACCCAACAGGTGACACTCATTGGTGGCCTCATTTCTCTGAGCTTCCGTTTCATCATGTGGAAAGGGGCCTTCTGTCGCAAGCAGAGAAGGTATTTGGCTTTGAGGTCAGAAGCAGCTGAGTGCTGGTGCCAGCTTTGCCACAGAGCTGTGGCATGGGCTTGGGTGAGTGGCCACCCTTCTCTGAGCCTCTATTTTCCCATCTGCAGATGGGGCTGATATTGCTTCCCCACAGATACTGAAGAGCCATAAGGTAATACGTGGAAGTTTCTGACACACATAATAGGTGCCCAGTGTGGATCTGTACCACCACTTCCTGTCCCATCTCAGAAGGGACTGAAGGACCACCTGGTTCATCCTCCCCATCCCCCGACACAGGACCATGGACCCAGTCCCTGATACACTGGAGCCCCAGGGGCCTTCAGCCAACGCTTCCTTATCCCTGAAACTCAGCTTGCTCCCTCTTCCAGGCAGCCCCTCAGATGCCTCCCCTTTGGTGGAGAGACCTCATCCTTCCCCGTCCCCTTGCACACCCTCCTCTCTGCTCCACACTCCCATGCGACACCTCAGAGGTGCATACCTGTGCCTCCAGCTGCCTTGGGTCTCAGGGCAGGGGCTGAGCTCCACTTACCTGCCTGAGCGCCACATGCCTGGCACACACGAGGCGGCCTGGCAGCGGGCAGCGGGTGAACTAGGCATGTGTGCACACAGGAGAGCCCGAGATTGCGAGCTCCCTGAGCCTGGTGCATATGGCTGGTCATTTCCGTATCTCTAGTACCCAGCTCAGGGCTCAGCACCAAACATTAAATGCAAGGATAATGACATGTAGAACAGTCTTCTGGGATTTATGAGGGACACAGCCGCTCTGTTCATTCCAAGGTACACACAAGCTGCACCGTGGAACACAGGGCCCAGGCACTAGAATGTCCCAGGCACAGTTCTAGACCCTTTCACCCCTATTTCACCAATGACTCATATTAATCCTGTGAATCAGAGACTACTCTTTCCCAGTGACACAGACCGGCAAACTGAGACCCAGAGACAGTCTAAATCCTACCTAAAGCCACACAGCTAACAAAAAGTGGCCTCGAGGCTGCTCTGATACTTCATCCAGGATTCTTAGTACTGCACCGGGTGAGGCGGCCCCAGAGGAGAAATCCCCCTAGCCCCAGCCCTTGGTCATAAACAATGCGGAAAACACGAGAGTGATGGTTTCTCATCCCAGGGGGCCGAAAAATGGGATTTACGAGGCCATTAATTACTTCCTCCTAATTAAATCAAAATTAAATGCGAGCAGAGGTACGTTTTTCTTATTAAAGACAATTAAACGGACAGTGCAGCTACGCAAATAAAACAAGTGCAGGATTTAAACAGAAAGCAAATCAAATAAAAAGCCTCCCCAGAATGCGAGGGGTCTGCTCGCACCGGCGCATCTCGTAAACCAAGAGTTCATCAATTTTCTTTAAATATTAGCAACTTAATTAAATCTGCCCTCCTCCCCACTTTAATCCTGCCGTATATCTAAAATAGATCTCACCGCCCACAGGAGTTGGTCATAAGTGCTGACCCCATAATTCTCTCTTTTTTAAAAAAATTAATAATCCTACAAAATCCACATCCAGCTGACAGAGGCCTCGGGGGAAATTACAGTTGGGAAAAAGGATTAGTCAATGTACCCAGATTTTATGGAAATGTGGGGAGGCTGCTTTAAGGGTGGCGGACTGAGAAGGTGAGAAGCGGGGAGCCAGGCGGTGTGGATGGGACAGACTGCAAGGAGCCATCCGGGGCCCTCGGTGACAACTGCAGGGCGCTGACGGGAGCCTGGTGGTGGTGAGTGACGGAGGAGGCCGCGGTTGTAAAATAGGTTACTGTTGGGCGCCCGGGGTTCACGATGCCAGCGCTGTTGCTAAGCTACCTTTGGAATTCGACAAGGATGGATGGATGCTCAGAGCGGCTCCCTGGGGGTGGGGACCAGGAAGCAGTGAATTCACTGCAACCATGGAGAAGTCCTTTCTCTTTGAGGAGCCAGGGAGAATGGAGTGAGCGTGCACGCGCACGTGTGTGTGCGTGTGTGTGTGTGTGCACGGTGTGTGTGCGCACACCAGCTGCACACAGGGGCCGGTTTGGCTGGAAAGGGGACAGGTGCTTTTTAAGAGCCCAAGCTCACAGTCCTAGGATGGGGAGAAACCTAGTGACAGCCACTCCCCAATTAGCGGTGAGAAACTAGGATGTCGATTGCTAAGAGGGCTTTGGGGAATCAGGGCAGGGGTTTGCAGAATCCATGTAGGTACATGCAGGGGTGGAAATAGCCTCATCCAGCAGGAAGGGTAACTGAGTCACAGGGAGGTTAAACACTGTGGCCAAGGTCAGAGAGATCAGAAGCAGAGAGAGAGGGTTGGAGTGGAACCCTGGCTGTCTAGCTCGTCGCCCTTTCCCGTACCCAAGGCCTCCCTGGTAAGAAAGTACAGGGGGCGAATGTTTGTAGCAAGACAAAAACTTCTTGCTTCCTGCACAGAGC